>LTAE01009727.1:1667-18066 GCA_001647135.1 Pontederia paniculata
CCCCCCCCCATATTCATGCCTCGCCACATGATAGAATATAGACTTGGAGACGCTACTATATCATTCTTTAACTTATGTTTTGACAAAAACTAGTCAACATACTAAACACTTAACGCGTAAGCAATGACTTTCAACATTAAATCTATCAAACAAGTTTGATCAAAATAAAATATTCTATTACATTGTCCCAAATAAAATAACATAACTCACAATAGTTTCATAAACTTAATAGAAACTAAAATGATTCATACTGGACTCTTAATATATGCAAGTCTTCGTATTCACGAACATGAGTGTCTCTAGTGTCATCACCTATTAGTGATGCTCATCGCGACAGGATCTAAAAATAAGGGAGACAATTCTTCCCTGAGCGATGAAGTCTAATATATAAAGGAAGAGCATATATGCAAATGAATAAAAGAAAATATAATTAAGACATTATGTAAATTAGTAACTTTATTTATGTGTTATATGTTGTGACTTTAATTTAAAAATGATCAGAACATCAATTGCATCTTGTGATGCACAATTCCTTCAGAGCTCATAATGTTCCTAAGCATTAGATTCTATTTTAATCATTATCCTTCTCAATAACATCAAAGGCTAGAACATCAAACACATCAAGATGCACAATATTCACGACGATCAGAATGTTCAAGCCGAGTCAAAACTTAGAACCTCAATTCTCGTCTCTAGTTATATAGTCCTAAGTTTGTCAAATATTACAATCGAGTCTTTAACAAACATAATGAAGATTCATGTGGTCCCGACACAAACATGACTAGCTAGGTCGTGAAACGCGCGTTAAAAAGGATAAATCACTAAAAGAAGGATATAAAATTCTAAATTAAAAAATTATATGAGAAATAATTACTAAAGGGAAGCCGTGGCCTTCTAATCAATCAAATTGCAGAGCAACCAGACGAATTTATGTATCTCTGTGAACGAGATCTCTGGATTTTATGGACGCATCTTGAGATTTTATTTATCAGCCATTTCCAATGGCCAAGAAGATAGAACTGAACAGTGTTATATATTTATTGTTCTATGCAGTAGAAATTAATGGCTCTCAGCTCACCACCTCTCGTGCCTCCTTAAATGCCAACACCAACAAGAACAATGACCATGAGACTTGCACACACTATTGCTAGTGTTTCCAAACCATGGCCGCGAAGGCGCCGCCGCTGCTGCGACTACCTCTAGTACTGTTCATCTTGCTCTTCTCCTCCCTCCTTGGCTTCGGCGCCAGCCGCCATCCTCTCGACCCTCTCACGCCCGCCGAGATATCCACCGTCCGCCGCGCCGTAGAGACCGCCTACGAGAAGCCCGTCACCTTCCACTACGTCGGCCTGGACGAACCGGACAAACCCGACGTCCTCTCCGGGACCCGGTCCTCCAGTCGCCGCGCGTTTGCGATCGTTCGCTCAGAGAAGAAGACGCACGAGATCTACGTCGACCTGACCAGCGGCTCCATCGCCTCCGACGCCGTCTACCAGGGCTTCGGGTACCCGACGTTCAACTTCCAGGAGCAGGCCATCGTCTCGGGCCTGCCTTTCAACTACACGCCGTTCGTGGAGTCCGTGAAGCGTCGGGGGTTGGAGCTGAAGGACGTGGTCTGCACCACGTTCTCCATGGGGTGGTTTGGGGAGGCGGAGCACCGGGGGAGGCTGCAGAAGATACTGTGCTTCGCAACCGGCGACACGGTGAACCTGTTCATGAGGCCGCTGGAGGGGGTGACGGTGGTGGTGGACCTGGACGAGATGGCGATCGTGGGGTACGAGGACAGGGGGGAGGTGGCGCCCGTGCCCACGGGGGAGGGGACGGACTACCGGGCGTCGCGGCAGACTCCGCCGCGAGGGCCGGAGACGAAGCCAGGGGTGGTGGTGCAGCCGGAGGGCAAAGGATTCGAGATGGATGGCCACATGATCAGGTGTCTGCTGAGACTTCTTGCTTGTTTGTTTTATTCCTTGCATGCTTATCAACTGTATATGTACGTATATAGTTAATTCCAAGTAGTTGATGCTTCATTAATTTCCCACATCTACCCGGATCGACTTTAGTCGAAAGCTTCCAAGAGACTAAAATAATTATTAGGTATCGATCAATGCATATGTATACAAATTGAATGCATATATAAAATTTGTTTTCTGTGCAGCATTTTTAGACTGTTAGATTCAGATGGACTATATATAGATGTCTATGTGCAATTCATTGGTACTTTATTTAATAACTTGCATAGTTCCATAAACTTTTCTTTTGATAGGATAGCTTGGTTTATGGGGCATGCTTACTTAAACCATGAAGGCAATCATCTTATTTTGAACATTCTGATGTCATGAAAAAAAAGTTCGCTAAGTATATATATGTTTCTTGTTCTATTACAATTTTGTTGAGTATCCGGGAGTGAGTTCTATACTGACATGGTAATCGCGCGCAAATATTATATATAGATATTGATGATAGTTTGTGTCCAATTAAACTTAGAAAATCTGATTATAAGATATGCATGGCAACATTTATTCTCATTGTTTAATTTAAATCACATATCATATTATTTAGATATGAGAATATAAGGTGAAAAATAATGCTAAATTATCTATAAAACTGTGTCTATTTTGATTTCTTTTCATTATTTTTCAACTTAAAAATGTTGTCAATTGATAGCATAAAAATTATTTATAAATAATTATTTGACGGGGTCAAATTTTAGCTGGGCAAACTGGAAGTTCCACCTGGGTTTCGACATGCGCGCTGGCGCGGTCATCTCCCTGGCATCGGTGAAGGAGTCGGAGGCCGCGCCCTACCGGCGAGTCCTCTACAGGGGGCACGTCTCCGAGCTTTTCATCCCCTACATGGACCCGGGCGAAGGCTGGTACTACAGGACGTTCTTTGACGCCGGCGAGTTCGGACTCGGGATGTCGGCGATGTCGCTGCAGCCCACGGCCGACTGCCCCGCGAACGCAGCGTTCATGGACGCCGTCTACGCCGATCAGGACGGGAACCCCACCGTCATCATTTTAGCTGGGCAAACTGGAAGTTCCACCTGGGTTTCGACATGCGCGCTGGCGCGGTCATCTCCCTGGCGTCGGTGAAGGAGTCGGAGGCCGCGCCCTACCGGCGAGTCCTCTACAGGGGGCACGTCTCCGAGCTTTTCATCCCCTACATGGACCCGGGCGAAGGCTGGTACTACAGGACGTTCTTTGACGCCGGCGAGTTCGGACTCGGGATGTCGGCGATGTCGCTGCAGCCCACGGCCGACTGCCCCGCGAACGCAGCGTTCATGGACGCCGTCTACGCCGATCAGGACGGGAACCCCACCGTCATCCCCAACGCTCTCTGCGTGTTCGAACGCTATGCTGGCGATGTCTCCTGGCGCCATACTGAAACGGATATTCCAGGACAACAAGTAAGTGATCAGATCGTGTTTATGTCGGATCATATCTAAGCTTGCAAAATTTATCTATGAATCTTTGATTCAAAGATCACGGAGGTGAGGCCGGACGTGAGCTTGGTTGTGAGAATGATACCCATTGTCGGGAACTACGACTACGTTGTCGACTGGGAATTCAAGACAAGTGGATCCATTAAATTCGCGGTACGTACGTTAGTACATGCATATATCACAAGATTTCTCATGTGTTCTTCGGATCTCTTCGTTTGTTTTCGTTATATAGAATTAAATTGTACTCGAAAATACGAAATGCATGAACAGGTGACACTAACAGGCATACTAGAAATCAAAGGCACGCCCTACACCCACACAGATCAAGCAACGGCGGACCAACACGGCGAACTGATCGCCGAGAACATCTTGGGCACCTACCACGACCACTTCTTCACCTACTACCTTGACCTCGACGTCGACGGCACCAACAACTCCTTCGTCGTGTACAAGCTCAAGACCATGCGGACCGCCCCCGGCGGCCCCACCCCCAGGAAGAGCTACTGGACGACCGTGAAGGAGACTGCCAAGACCGAGGCCGACGCGCGCGTCGAGCTGAGTAGCTCCGAGCCGGCGGAGCTGCTCGTCGTGAACCCCAACAAGAAGAGCAAGGTGGGCAACCAGGTGGGCTACCGACTGATCAGCCACGGCGGCACGGCGACGTCGCTGCTGTCCGACGACGACTACCCGCAGATCCGAGCCGCGTACAGCAAGAACCAGGTGTGGGTGACGGCCTACAACAAGTCCGAGAAGTGGTCGTCCGGGTTGTACGCCGATGCCAGCAGAGGTGACGACAACTTGGCCGTCTGGAGCCAAAGGTACGTACAAATCATACTTATGTACTACAGATTTCATGAACTATACGCATTCCATGCATGAATATGAAACTAATAGTATACGTGCGTGCGTGCGTGCATGCATGCAGGAATAGGGCGATCGAGGACAGGGACATCGTGCTGTGGTACACGATGGGGTTCCATCACGTCCCTTGCCAAGAAGATTACCCGGTGATGCCTCAATTGCAAGGTGGATTCGAGCTCCGGCCTTTTAACTTCTTCAAGAGCAACCCCTTGATCAAGACTAAGCCCGTCGGCCAAATTCATGTCCCAAATTGTACGAGGAATTCTTAATGCCAAGGGTCAATTTCAAAAGAAAGGAGAACAAAAAGGGAGGAAAGCAAAAACTTGAGTATTATATCAGCCATTTCATTTCATGATTATAAAGGAAGGCTAAAGCTTCGTCATGAATTGTTTTCTATCTAGCTAGCCACAATAAATTATTAACGGGGATCACATGAGACATTTGTTGTAACGCTCTCAAACTCACACACCGTCACGTGGTAAAAATGTGGACCTATGGACGTTACTCTTTAATTTATGCTTTGACCCTTTGACTTATCAATTAAAATTTGTGAAATAAATATAGAAAAATGAAATAAGACTCGGATAACTAAAATGTCCAATAGATAAAAATACGTAAGATAATCAACTGTGAATCTACATGTCTCTCAACAACAGAGAGTTTAATATCTCGATAGACTGCGATACAACTCAATTATTCAAAGACGGAGAGATCTAATGATAAAACAGACTCAAAAGACATTCATGTGCAGATCCACCACGAGCATCAGTTGTCGCACACCACCAGCATCAGAAATTCATCACAGTCTAATTACTTATGGGATTCAACATAGAAGAAACAATATCCCATAAGCATAAACAACTTAGTATGTAAAGCATCAAGTACATAAGATAAGTAATAACAATTAGCGTTCATAATTAAGATGGTATTAAATCAGGCTTGTGTACTAATAATGATCATTGGTCAAATAATATAATCTAAGCATGTCAAGTACAAAGGTATAGTTCTACTCTCCTGGAACAGAATCAGGAGTTCATATCTACCATCTAACCTGGAACAATATCAGGTAAACATCATTATCCTAGGACAGCATCATGAATAAATCTATCTTAGAACAACATCAGGGAATGACAATATCCTGGAACATCATCAGGATTGTATCTCATGTCCTAGAACAATATCAGAATATAGATAGAGTAAACATATCCTAGAACAACATCAGGATTGTACCTCTGCCCTGGAACAATATCAAGACATAAGAAAATATAAGATCCATGTATTTGTGTAAGTACTTTAATATGAATTTCTTTAACAATCTTAGATCTTATCCCATTAATGTGTTTAGATGACTTTGGGGTAATTTAATTAATTGCTCATGAGTCTTTCAGGTATGCCGACTGTCAGTGGTGGTACACTACCATGGCCAATACCCAAAAAGGGGAGGATGCACGTGAATCCTCTTCGTTGAACAGCGGGAGCAGGCTGAACAATAGGAACTAGGTAGCAGCCATGCTACCCGCCCTATCTCATTAATGCTGGCGGCTTCTAAACAATAATCGACGTCCTATTTGTGTTATTAGTCTTACACTCTTACCTCAACAAGGTCCTTAGGTTTCTCTAGAATTTAACCTATCTAGAATTAAATCAAAGATTCGGATTTTTATCTACTGAGTCGAGGATGCGGGCCGTATGATAAGAAATTGGTTTGTGTCCTATAGGGTCAACACGGGCCGCATCAGGGTGACGCGGGCCATGTGGTGTTTAGGGTTTTCGCCGCCGCCACGTGTTTGCCTGGCGCGTCCCGCGCTCATCGGCGTACTCTGCGTCCATCAGCACGCTCCGCGTCCACCTGTCATACGTCGTTTACTGTGCATAGCCCGTGCATGTTGCCCGTGTGTATTACCCTCAACAGGACCGTGCCAGGATGCCACAAACCTTGTGATTTCTAGGGTTTCTCTTCCGCCGTGCGTCGTCGAGTTCCAAGTCCGACGTACGTCGCGTTCGCCACGCACGCGCCGAGTGCTACTCGCGTCCGCCGTGTCTCGCTTGCGCGCTCCGGTATGCACTCGTCGTGTGCCGCCATATGCCGTGTCATCCGCCGTGCACAACACCGCCGCTGCGTTTCGATTGTGTTCCACGCCCGCTTCCACCTGTCGTGTGTTAATGACCCATTTCGTGAGAGATCAATTCCGCCATGCGGATCATACAATACACTATACAAGAACGAGGAAAAAATCCAGAAAAATATGCAAGGATTTATCACAAATGTAGAAAAACCTGCAAGGGTTCGTCGGAGTTTGTCCTAATCTTTCAGGAACATCCTCTCCGGCATTTCTCTTGTTGAGATGGAGAATCTCTCTCCTAGGCCAAATAAAATTCATTAGATGAGAGAAAGAAGAAGAAGAATGAACATGAGGAGAGGGAAAGAATCCTCTTACTTAAGACCGGCCATAATTTTCAAAATAAAAATCTGTGGTTCAAACCCCTAGGGATTATTTAATCCAAAAGTTCAAATTTATTGAATCATCACTGAATTTCCAAATTTAAATTAATTAGGATTTAAAATTTTAAAATAACTAAGATTTTGATTTTATTTTTTAGTTATGAAGATATTTTTGGAGATAAAATTTGACAGGATTTGAATTTTAATTCGGTTGTAAGGGATATTTTTAAATTGAAAAATCTGGAGAGTTACATTTGTTCTTATTTTTTTTGTTGCCAATCTATATTTAGAATAATATAGAGTGTATTAACTTCGATAAAAATTTAGTTGATTGAATTCATAAAAAATAAGAGGAATCTGTTGTAATAAGAAAAATACATACAAGTGTGGATAAGATTGGACCGATAAAATGAAGATTCCATTTTACTCAGCTGCTTCGGGCTTTCTTTGAGAACATGGAACGTCCACAGCTAGCAAAATTTTACTGCTTCTGGGGTTATTGCAAAATCGTTATAGAGTGGAGTAAAATATGATATGCCTAAATATATACATATACTAATAAATATATAACAAAACTCAAAATGAGAGAATTAAATTAGGCTAATTGATAAGTGATCAGGGAGGAAGCCGCGTGTATCTGCCCCCGACCCAACACCCTCAGCTCCCAAATAAAAATCATCAATGATATACTATTGGGCATGGAACCAAGAGTTAAAATCAGTTTATTATTTCTCTAAAATTTAGTTTTATAGTCCAATTTGATTAAAAATAAAAAAAATTAACCCTATAAACTTTGGTGCTTGTAATTTGTTTTATACATTATCTCTTTTGCATTTTGTCCGCAATATTTGTATTAATTTTCTTATATAGTTCAATTAATATTATAAATAAATACACAGACTTTTAAAATATAATTGGAACACATTTATTTATTTGAGTTTCATCAAAAGAATTAGTAGGTTAAAATAAATTATCAAATATTAGTATTCATAAAAACACTTTATCCTATTAAAAAATAACGTAAAAAAAGTATTTTCTATTAATTGTTTTCCATAATCGATTTCTACGTACCTAACCCCTATTAATATTCATAATATTAATAATATTGCACACATTTTTATATTTGTTGGTGATTTGACATGCTAATAAATTGATATATTTTTTGTAGAATTTAAAGTAATCAAATATACTTAATTAAGGAATACTCTTACACAAGATATCTATTGCAGAATTTAAGGTATGTATATTAACTTGCACAGTAATCGATTATTTTTAACTATACTAGTAATTGACCAGTTGACTAGTCAACACATTAGGCGGAAGCTTAATATTTTAAAAATATTAATAGTTTAGTCAAATAAAATATTATATTATATTATTCAATAATGAAAAAAATAGAACTAATAAGATAATTATAACTCATGCTAGATTTCTATCATATGCAAGTTACCATATACCGAGCATATGCATCATGGGTGTCATAATCGATCAGTTGCATCCATCGCCTATAAGATCAAAATTAAGGGAGACAACTCTCTCATGAGTGATGAATCTCAATGTGTAATTACAATAATCAATACAATAAAGCATATATAAATATAATAGCATGGAATATACATATTTCAATAAACGATTAGTAGCTTTTACTTTCTATTTTCACTTCCCTTTTTATTAGTGACAATAGCCTTGTCATGGCAGAAACACCATGGGCTTTCTCACCTTGTACTTTTTGTTTAATGGTCATGGACCTATCTGTGACAAGAACATCAGTTGCACCATGATGCATAGAAGTTTCAGTAATCAATATGTTCATGCCCAATTAATTCTTTCAATGACATAAGTCCATCAATGGCAAGAATATCAATCGCATCAGGATGTGCAATATTCACAGTGTCAGGATTTTCAAGCTCAGTCAGTATTTAGGACCACTTTATTCTTTTCTAATTGTCTTATCCTAAGTTGTCAATTATTACAATCAGTAGGTGAGTCTTAAACAGGTGCAATAAAGATTCAAATTGTCCCGTTGCAAGCACGACTATCTAGGCAATGAAGCAATCAATAGTTTGAGTAATCAGTCAGGACCAGTCCTACAGTTAGGATAAATCTTGCAGCCAAGGATAAATTCTATAGTCGAGATAAATCTCGCACGGGGCCCTGCTCTTCATGCGACAAATTCAATCACAACAAAATATCAATTTTTAAGTCCTATTGAGTAGTATGCTCATTTCTACGTTATCTTCTAGAGATTCTAAAATAGCACCATACCTTAAGAAATCAATAGGGTTTAACAATCATTACAATACAATTTGACTTAATTCAATCTTTTTCCATCAGACAGAACACGGTCGACGTCATTTATCAACACGGTATGTGTTTGGGTATCATTAAATATTGTCCAAGTTGTAGATAACTTCGAGAAACGGTCTGTGTTGGGTTAACATGGTTCGTTTTGCATGTGCGTCAGTTTCTTAGGCGAGACACCTCACGTACACTATCGATTTATTAGTTAACACGACCTTAGTGGGATAAACACGATCCGTTTTAGGATTCCAATTTTTCCATCAGCGTTGTTTCGATCCAAGGAACACCAACCATATCAAGGGGTAGACGGTTCGTGTTTCGTCTCCAATGTGGTCCAAGGGAAAACGACCAAGCACCCGACCCGTATCCCATTCATTAGTTTGTTTCTGCTTCACAATGCCAATGGGAACACAACCCACTTCTAGCGTGACATGGTCCATATACCCCTGCGAAGTTGATGAGGGATCTAATCTTTGTCCAGGTGCGACACGGCTTGTTCGCGCCTCCGATGTCCGACGACGCGGCCTGTGTTCAATCGACTTCCAATTGTCTGGTGGCACATGACCTACGTCCTTGGCAACGTAGTCGGTGTCTGCTGTGAACCCAGGCTATCTCGCTAGGACATAGTATGTGTTCGATCAATCATATTCCCATACTTAAATCAACATATGCAAAAGTTTAAAGTTGATTCTTTACTTACATACATGATTATTGTTAATCTTTCTTTGATCCGTGTTTCTCATTCCTTCCTCACAATGTTTCTAGCTCCTCTTCTTCTAGTCCTCTAATGAGGGAGAAGAGAGAGAGAGAGAGATATAGTTTGGGTTGGAAGAGAACAATGAGGCTCTCTCTTCTCTATAAGGGTTTACTAGGGTATAACCTAGGTACATTTCAACTTAATCCCTCTTATTTTATTCTATTACAAAATAAGATTAATAGTTATCTATCTCAAAGTCTATCTTACTATTTTTTATGTCCAGTCGGCTTGAAAACCAAATGAAAACAACACGGTTCATGTTCAACTTGAACATGACCCATGTTGGACTTGGTTGACGTTTGAAAGCAACATGGGACATGTTGGACTTGGTTGTCGTTTGAGAGCAACACGACCAATATCCATCTTGGACAAGGTCCGTGTTGAACCTAAACTTTTTTACTCAGTCAATTTTCTTTAGTTATGTGCAACACGACCTGTGTCCTGATTGGACACAGTCCGTGTTGGACCTTTTATTAACTATTTTCATTTCATCAAATTTGTTGAGTGTTGGGTCCTATTTATAAAGAAAGAACACCTCTTCTATATAGAGTTTTCTTGTGACTAGGAGTCCCTTGTAAACCAATTTGATTAGGACTAGGAACATTACAATAATTTGATTGACTCTTCTCCTTTTCCTAATCCTAATCATATCTTATATTTTCTTTTTATCTTCTTATTTTATGTTTTTAATTTTAAAAAATTTATACAAATTTATCAATTATTTGATTGTGATCCGAGTTTGCGCAGACGAATATAAGAGCATCATATTGATAAGTGATCAAATTCAAAGAAGTCACATTTGGGTGCATTTAAAAAAAAATCATTTAGAACATTCAAAATGTAGAAGAAACATCAAGAAGTTTTCAAGCACGATAGTAGCCTTTTTTCCATAGTGGCTCGAATATTCTCTATCCAAAAATGCAGCATTTTGTACTTCGTGTTTCCTATTTTATATACAAAATGGACCTTATGGATAAAATGCATTCATTACAAATGGGTTTTGAAATTGGGAAAAGGTGAGAAATGACAAAAAAAATTGTGCATTTTTAGCCTACGTAAGAAAATATCTCACTTCTCATCAAAATCTTGAAAAAACATGTACGAATTCAATTGATCAGTTTGTCAAAACAAGCTCGAGTTATTTGCATGTCAGCAAGTTAAGAAGAATATATTTCGTTTGAAAACTTTAATTGATGTAGTTAAATGGATTGCAAGAAAAAATAGTGAAACTAAAACATCACAAAGACCTAGAAATTTTGTAAATTACTAAATTTACTAGGTTATTACAGTGATGAAGTAAGAAAATCTCTAAACAAAGTTCCATAAAACGCATCTTACATGTCACCAGAAATACAAAAGAAAATTTTGCAAGTCATATAAACATAAATAAGAATTATTTGTGAAAAATTTAGTCATGCTAAATTTTGCATTTTTGTTGATTAAGCTCGAGATGAATCTAAAAGGTCAAATGTTTATTGTTTTAATATTTGTTGATAAAAAATGATTGTGCAAAAGAATACTTTTTTGGGCGTGTTAATGTTAAATATACTACTACACTAACATTAAAGGATGGAATCTTTATGGTCTTATCACAACACAATTTTGATGTTCACAAAATAAGTGAAATGTTATGATGGTGCAAGTAATATGAGAGGAGAGTGAAATGGATTACAAGCTTTGATTGTAAACATATGTCCTTATGCTTATTACACTCATTATATGTCAAATCGCTTAGAGATAGTATTTGATGGTTCAAAGAATATAATTAATCCACCATTTCTTTACCAACATTGTTAATGCATAAAGTAAACATAGTGATCAACTAAAAGGTGCTCATGCTGCAAATATTGCTCATTTACGTGCTAATGATGATATTCAAATTGGAAAAGGACTGAATCAAATTGGTATAGCGCAAAAGCCTAGAGACGCTCGGTAGAGTTCACATTTAAGTTTTGTTGAATATTATTGATTATGGTGCTACTTCAACTCAATGCGCAGATACTAATGCATGATATGAGGCATTGACCACTTTTAGATTTATTTTCACTTTACATCTTATGGAGAAAATTCTTACAATATTTGATTTGCTATATCAAACTCTACAAAGTCAATCTCAAGATATTTTGAATGCAATGCATCTTGTTTCATCAACTAAATTAAACATTTAGAAGTTAAGGGATGGTGGATGGAATGAATTAATCGTTGCAACGAAAAAAATTTACGAAAGAGTTAGCATGCCTATTCCAAATTTGAATTTTCTATATGTTGTAAATAGAAGGATACACCATCAACAAGATGACATAACATTGAAACATTATTATATTGATATTTTTAATGTTATGATTGACTCCAATTGCAAGAATTGAATAATAAATTTAATAATTATGTTATAGAATTGTTAACTCTTAGTTCAGCTATTGATTCAAAGGAGAAGCACAACTCATTGATAATTGATGATATTTGGAAATTATAAAAAGTTTCGTCCTGAAGATTTTTTTGAACATGAGATGACATAACTAAATATGGAATTTGAACATTTTAATCATGTTAAACATATTTCTACATTTGAAGAATAATTTGATATATCTGATTTAAGTCAATGGTTGTGACAATAAGAAAATATCATTTTTTTCCCTTTTGTATACAAAATAGTGATTTTTATTCCGATGTACATGGTCGTCCATATAATGCCTCATAGGTTTCTATTTCGATGCTTGAATAGTACTATTATTATATGCAAATTCCACCAATGACAAATGTGCATCCCCAAGTTCCTTGTCAATCTATTGCACATGCTTTCAACATGTCTTCCAATGTCAAAATGATCTTTCCATTTTGACCATCATTTTGAGGATGAAACGTCGTGCTATAATTCAACCACATCCTATTGCACATGCTTTCAACATGTCTTCCAATGTCTGAATGATCTTTTCATTTTTACCATCATTTCGAGGATAAAAAGTCATGCTATCATTAAACATCATTTCGAATGCATCTTGAAATACTCTTCAAAACTTTTTGATAAATCTCGGATCTCTATCTGATACAATGGAAACCGGAATCCCGTGCAATGGATAATCTCCTTCACATACAACTCCATCAAACTCTCGGTGGATTGTTTCGTCTTTATAAGCAATAAGTGTGTTGATTTTGTCAACATATCCACGATAACCCATATAGTATCATGTTCTTGTCTCGTCCGTAGCAAGCTTGAGAAAAAATCATAGTTATGTGCTCCCATTTCAATTCCGGCAACTCCAATGGTTGAAGTAGGCTGGATAGTCATTTTGATGTTCAATCTTTACTTGTTGACAAACTAAGCACTTTAACATAAACTTTGCAACTTTTCTTTTCATTCCTTTCCACCAAAAACTCCTTTGGAGATCCTTATACATTTTTGTGCTTCCCGAATGGATAGCAAATTCAGATTTATGGCATTCTTCTAAAATCTCCTTTCTTATCTCTTTATCATTAGGAACCCATATTCGATTCCTAAGTTGGATTGCACAATCATTTCCATATCTGAACTCAGTATGCTCCTTGTTGCACAAAAACACCATATAATCATATTCCACGTCATTCATTTATGCCCGAATGATTCTTTGGACTAGATCCCGTTGAATTCAAAATTGAGCCATTAGCATTGCTCCATGCCCAATAGGGCTTTCCTTCCATTGAACAATCTCCTAAAGCAAGTTCCATTCCCATATTCTCACAGAAGCCATCATTCTTTTCCATTTTCTACTAAATGCATTCGCCACCAAATTAGCTTTCCCCGAATGATACATAATGATAAGATCATAATCTTTCAAAAAATTTAGCCATCTTCATTGTCTCATATTCAACTAACTTTGTGAGAAAATGTACTTTAAGCTTTGATGATCCGAATACACTTCATATACTTCACCATATAATTAGTGTCTCAATATCTTGCGTGTTAAACATCACTGCCACCAACTCCAAGTCATGAGTTGGGTAATTCACTTCATATTTCTTCAACTGACTCGATGCATACGCGGCAACTCTCGCATGTTGCATCAATACACATCCTAATCCTATGTCGCATGTGTCACTATATATCATAAATCCATCACTCCTAGATATAAGTGTCAACACATGTGTAGTTGTGAGCCTCCTCTTTAATTCTTGGAAGCTTTCCTCACATTCTTAAGTGAAAATGAATCTTTCGCCTTTCATTGTGAGCCTTGTCATAGGTGCTGCAATCTATGAAAAAATCTCGATAAATCTTTGATAATAACCAGCTAGGTCAAGAAAACTCTTGATTTATGTCAATGTACTTGGTCTCTCCCAATTTATCACAACTTCAATTTTAGATGGGTCAACTAAAATCCCTTCTGAGATTATGTGGCCAAGAAACATAATCTGGTCTAAATAAAATTCACACTTTGAAGAACTTGGCATACAATTGATGCTCTCTCAATGTCTACAATACCATCCATAAATGTTGTCTTTGCTCCTCTGAACTTGACGAGTAGATCATTATGTCGTCCACAAACATGATAAGAAATTTGTCTAGATGAAGTCTGAAAATCCTGTTCATCAAGTCCATAAACGTTGCAGGAGCATTTGTTAGTCCAAAAGGCATAACCAAAAACTCATATTGGTCATACCTTGATCGAAAATCAATTTTTGATGCATCATTTTTAGCTATCTTCAACTAATGGTAGCCACTCCTTAAGTCAATCTTAAAAAATACCGATGTTGTCGTCAATTGATCAAACAAATCATCAATGTGTGGCAATGAGCATTTGTTCTTGATCGTCACTTTTTTTAGCATTCTAT
The DNA here is from genome assembly GCA_001647135.1 of Pontederia paniculata. Taxonomy (NCBI): domain Eukaryota; kingdom Viridiplantae; phylum Streptophyta; class Magnoliopsida; order Commelinales; family Pontederiaceae; genus Pontederia; species Pontederia paniculata. The sequence continues at coordinate 16,275 of LTAE01009727.1, forward strand.
AGTCAATGCACAACCTAAGTGATATGTCTTTTTTCTTGACAAATAACACAAGTCCGCCTCACGATGATACACTAGGTCGAATAAATTCCTTTGTGTAGAAGTTCTTGCAATTGGGTCTTCAATTCCTTCATATCTGTTGGCATCATATGATAATGTGACTTTGTAATTGGTGTTGTCCCTGGCACTACATCAATATGAAATTCAATCTCTCTTTCTGGTGGTAGTCCAGGTAAGTCTTCAGGAAATACATCTGGAAATTCTTGCACCACATCAATCCATTCTAATGCTTTCGATTGTAGGTCGTTCATAGACCCACTTGCAAGAAACTCTTTGCAACCCTTCCTGGACATCTTGTTTTCCTTCATTGATGAGATTAATACCCTTTGCTCGCCAAACGACACCCCTCGAATGGTTATCTGATGTCCTTTCTTGGTATATAAGAGCACTTTCTTCTCTCGACATTGTAAAATCGCATCATGGTAGGATAACCAACCAATACTTAGTATGACATTGTAGTCTACCATGGGTAAGACTACTAAATCAACAGACAAGTTGACTCCCTCGACTTGGACACTATCATTTGGAATGTACCTTCTTGTTGAAACATCTTCAATTGGGGTCAATATCTCCAATTCACAATACATTCTTTCTACTTTGACCTTTAATGACTTAGAAAAATCATATGAAATGAAAGAGTGTGTGGCACCCGAATCAAATAATTCATTTGCATAATGATTTGCTACTAGAAGTGTACCTTGTATCACTTCATTGAAACAATGAGCCTCTTCAACTTGCATGGTCTATACTCTCCCTTTGCCTTTGCCCTTATCTATAGGAGCTTCTCACTTCATAGTGAAAAAATTCCAACTATCTTCTTTGTCTCATATTCAATTCCCTTTGTGAGAAGATGTACTTTGAGCTTTGATGATCTGAATAAACTTTAAATACTTCACCATATAACTAGTGCCTCCATATCTTAATTGCAAACACTACTGGCGTCAACTCCAAAGTCATGAGTTGGCTAATTCACTTCATGCTTCTTCAACTGCCTTGATGCATATGGGACAACTCTTCCATGTTGCATCAATAGAAATCCTAATCATGTGTCGCATGTGTCACTATATATCACAAATCCATCACTCACGGGTGGAAGTGTCAACATAGGTGCAATTGTGAGCCTCCTCTACAATTCTTGAAAGCTTTCCTCACATTCTTGGGTCCAAATAAATCTTTCACTCTTCCTTATGAGCCTTGTCATAAGTGCTGCAATCTTTGAAAATTTCTCGATAAATATTCGATAATAACCAACTAGGCCAAGAAAACTCTTGATTTCTATCACTGTACTTGGTCTCTCTCAATTTACCACAGCTTCAACTTTAGATGGTTCAATCGAAATCCCTTCACCTGAGATTTTTTGGCCAAAAACATAATTTGGTCTAATCAAAATTTACACTTTGAGAACTTGGCATACAACTGATGCTCACTCAATGTCTGCAATATCATCCATAAATATTGTCTATTCTCCTTTGGGCTTGACGAGTAGATCAATATATCATTCATAAACACAATGACAAATTGATCTAGATAAGGTTTGAAAATCATATTCATCAATTCATAAACATTTCATGAGTATTTGTTAGTCCAAAAGGCATAACTAAAAATCCATAATCGTCGCCATACTTTCATCATTTTCAGCTATCCTCAATTGATCAAACAAATAATCAATTGTTGAATCTAGGATCCCGAGATGGTTTTGATGATCACAAATTTGTAAGGGAACTTAGTTTGAACT
>LTAE01009728.1:3122-17649 GCA_001647135.1 Pontederia paniculata
CGGTGGATCATCGGGTTGTTCTGATCATGATTTTGAACAGAGACGAGAGAATTCTTCCCATGGCGTAAGAATAATAGAAAGACGTCCATCGCCACATAATGATGTTGAGTCATTATCCGGCGCATCATCACAAGATATTGCTGATGCACCGACATATGTTCTAGATGATAATGATTATGTTCAAGATATCAGCACCTCGAACCAATAATTTAAAATATATTTGCAACCCGATGGATATTCCGGGTAAGTTAAAGCATTATTAATATAATTTTTTATATTATTTTAATTATTTAATGTGTAGGTTTGTTCCTTCGAAACTTGTTGCCACTGTTTTGGGTAAAGTTATTCGACAGAGATATGAACAATCTTGGCTTTCTTGGAAGGAAATTCCTCCTGCACCAGACAAATGTGGTTTACAGAATTTCAGATTTGTACAAAAGATAATTTTATTTAATTGAATATTAATATTTATGTTCTAATTTGTTTATTTTTTAAGGCTGATGTTTGGTGGGATGCCGCGAATAATGAAGTGATGTGGAAAATATTTAACACTCGGATGTCAAAGAGGTTGTCTTCAATGTTATTTGAAGCACGTGATGCAAACGTTAGGCCTAATTGGATTGGCGAGAATATATGAGTCGACTTACTTTCCAAGTGGTCCACCGAGGACTACAAAAATAAACGTGAAAAAGCGAAGGCGAATCGCGCATATGAACAAGTCGCTTGTCTATATGCGGGTGGTTGTATTTCTAGGGGTACCGCCGCTCATAGAATGATATATTAAAGTATTATAATTTCTTATGTTAATTATTTTATTCCAAATTTAATATTGATAATTTTTTTCAGGAATTGGAGCGCGGTGAAAAACCCACGGAGGATGAAGTTTTTATGAGAACTCATCACAGAAAAGAGAAGGGTTGAGTTTCAGATTTTGCAAAGAACACCTACGTAAGATATTAATATCTCTCAATATTTGATTCAATATTTTATTATAGCTAATTTTTATTTTATAATTATATTTTAGGAAGGATTTCAGGCGAAACAGACGGAACATCTAACTCAAGTTACACAAGAAGGAGGCACATCAAAATCAACTAGAGAACTTTGGAGGGAACGCGTAGACACAAATAAAAATCGTGTCTATGGTTTAGGTTCATCTGTCACTCCTGTTGACTTAAGATCAGCACGCAGATCTGTCTCAGGCCCTCCAAATGAAGAGATAAAACGACGTGTTGATGAACGATTTAAGCAAATGGAACAACAGATGCAAGAACGAATAGAATAACAGATGCACGAACGAATGAAACAACAGATGCAACAACGATTTGAAATGCAAATGGAACAAGCCCGACGTGAACAAAGAAAAGAATTGAATGAAATTTGGTGAATGATGATGAAAGGGCAAGCTCCTCCTCTTGAAGATCTCGATGATAATAATAATATGTAATTTAAATATTTGGAACGAAATATGTAGTACATTTTAATTATTATGAACTTTTTTGTAAATTATTATTATTTTTAATTTATTAAATATTTTTGACGGGCAGCGAGGCCCCTCAGAAATTCTGAGGGGCCTGGCGGCCCGTCAAAAATTCTGACGGACCGAATACCCTTAGAATCTCTGACGGGCCGGAAACCCGTCAGAAAAAATTTACCAACGAGCTTTTTTCTGTCGATTAAAATCGGACGAAAATTTCGTCAGAAAGGCCCTTTCTGATGGATTTTCCGTCAAAATAAACTGATTTTCTTGTAGTGGCGAACGATCGATAAATTTCAGATGAAGACAAAGGCCGTCCGGAGTACTTGATGAGAAGACAAGTGAACGTCCAGTATTTTGTCAGATCTGAGATGAGCAGAAGATTGGACGACCGCAGGATCGGCAAACGACCGATGATGAGTCAGAGGTCATCCGAGGGCTGAAGAGATAAAGCAGCGGTCGACCAGGGTATCTGACTGGAGAAGAATGGACGTCCAAGGAATCTGACGAGTTATCAGTGGACATCCGAAGAATGTTAGAAGAAGAAAAGAACGTCCGAAAATTTCAGTGAAAATGAGCGAGCGTCCGAAGCTTTTCAGAGGAAGCTTTGACGGACATCTGAGGATCTCATTGGGAAGTGAGCGGATGACCAAAGCACTGACAGAAGAGGGAGCGGACGTCCGAGGATCTCAATGTGGAATGAGCGAGCGCCCGAAGTATCCACAAGGAGGAGCAGTGGATGCCCGAAGGATTTAGGGAGAATCAACGGACAACCACATGTGTGCCAGAGGTTAGACACAAGTCAAGTCGGTCGATCGAAGGTGAAGAGCAGGCGACCGAAGAATCTTGACGAAGGCCTTCAACTCCAGAAATGGACGTCCGGGTGATTGAGGTGCAATCACCGGTCGATCAGAGAAGTTGAAGGAGATGATGCAGTGTCAAGTCGGGCGACCGCAGGAGCAGCGGACGACCGAAGGAGCTTGACAGGTATCTTCAACTCCAGGAGTGGACGTCCGAGAAGGATTGGGTGCCATTAGAGGATGACCAGAGATGTTGAAGATGGAGATGCAAAGTCAAGTCGGTCGACCGCTGGAGCAGCGGGTGACCGAAGGAGCTTGACAGGTGTCTTCAACTCCAGGAGTGAACGTCCGGGTGATTGAGGTGCAATCAGCGGGCAACTAGAGCAGTTGAAGACGGTGGAACAAGGCCAAGATCGATCGGCCAAAGGATTGACGGACGACCGAAGGAGCTTGACAGATGACTTCACTCGAGAGTGGACGTCCGAGGTGATTGGGGTGCAATCAGCGGACGACCAGAGATGAGTGGAAGCTGGAGGAGGTCAAGATCGATCGACCGAAGTTGAAGCGCGGACGACCGAAGGAGCTTGACCAAAGTCTTCAATCGAACAGTGGACGTCCGAGATGATTGAGGTGCAATCAAAGGACGACCAGAGATAGGTTGAAGATTTGGACTCAAGTCAAGATCGGTCGGCCAAAGAGTTGACGGACGATTGAAGGAGCTTGATTGAGGGACAAAGGCTTCCACACTTGAACTGCGAACGTCCGAGGGTGAGTGGTGGACGATCGAAGCACCATACGGTAGTTCAAGTGGAGACTTCACCAGAACATCGATCGACCGAGACAGGAGCAGTGGGCCACCGAGGAGTAGGTGAATGGTACTATACTTGCATTAACGACTAGTTTTCTGAGTGAGGGAATTAGATCGTTTGTGCAGAGTATATATTGTAATCCCAAGAGTGTTGGGAATTAACTTTGGCAAATTAGCTAGTGAGAGCTTGAGCAAAAGAAAACCTTAGTTCCCCTTCTGTGATTCGAGTGAAGAATCTAGGATAGAAGGGAGTGAGAGTTCATGAGCGAACTATAAGAGGTTGTCTCTTTGTCCTATAGAAAAGAAAGGAGAAAGTCGTAAGGAAGCCTTCGCCCTTGAAGGAGTTCAGTGATCTCCGGATGTCTCAAGTTCGAGAAGACCGGAGCGAGAACGTAGGTCAGGAGTTCGACCGAACCTCGTCAACAAACTTCTGTGTTTGCTTTTTTGTGTTTTTTGTTCTCTTCTTCTTCAACTTGCTTATATTTGCATGTGTATGCTTCCACTGATATAATTAATCTAAGTAAAAATAGAAAAAGTTTTTATAACACCAATTCACCCCTCCTCTTGGTGTCATCTAGATCCTACACCCCTCTTAATTAGTGTCGTCTAGTCCCTACACGCATCTCCTATCTCTACTCTCCACGATGTCGCCGCGACCTCGCTTTGCGCAGTCGAGCAGCTAAGCTTGCAAAGGCGAGTCGATGCTCGCCTGCGCAAGCTCGCGTAAGAGTACTCATCGCCTACGTGCTTGCGCTGGCGAGAGCACACTCGCCTACATAGAACTCGTGCAAGCGATTCTCACCCTCACTGGGCTCACTAAGGCGATGCTCACCTACGCAAAGCTTGCGCAAGCAATGCTCGCCTGCGCAAGGCTCGCGAAGGTGATGCTTTACGCAGGGCTCGTGCAGGCAAGCTGTTCACATGTGTAAGCTCGTGCAGGTGAGTCGATGCTCGTCTGCGAAGGCGAGAGCACACTCACATGCGTGAGCCTCGTGCAGACGATGCTCGCTTGCACGAATTCGCATAGTCGATGTTCGCCTGCGCAAGCCTCGCATAGGCTCTCCTGCTTGCGCGGAGCTCGCGCAGGTAGTGCTCACCTGTGCAAGCCTCTCTCTCGCTTGCGTGCTCATGCGCACACACACACACACACACACAGAGAGAGAGAGAGAGAGAGAGAGAGAGAGAGAGAGAGAGAGAGAATAGAGATGACGGAGGGATAGGAGAGAGAAGAGAGGACGAAGTGAGTAGTGAAAGAGTGGGAAGAGTGAAAGAGAGAAGTGAGAAAAATAGAAGAGAGAATATTTTTTTTAGTTATAGGGGTAAGTAAATCAAAATAATTTTAATAAATTTTATATCAAACTCTTAGATGAAATTATCCGATCGAGAAAAAAAATTAAATATACTTCTATTCAATTTTATAATTTAGGGTTAGATCTAAAATTTTGCGATAGTTCAAGAGGAAAAAATAAAAAAAATCTATAAGATAATAAAATGTTTTCTCCTATAGTAAATGTAAATACTATAACATTAATCTCATGAATAATATAATAAAATAATTTGTGAAACTTATTTTAGTCTCACATTTAAATTAGTAAAGTATATTAAGATAACTAATAATTTTATAATTATATCACTAAGTTAGCATTAAACTAAAACTTAATTTAAAATTAAAAGTTGAGTAAAGTAAAAAAGAGAGAGAAAAGAGCGAAAAAAATAGAGTATTGAGAATTGTTCGATTTCTACTTTTAGTAAAAATCGACAATTAGAATTTCGAATCACATGATTCGAGTTTCCAACTTTGGATTCTATTGTTAATTCGGTCAAATATCACATCATTTAACATTCAAGTGGAATTTAATGAGAACCAACTCATGCAAAAAGATAGCTATAAAATTCCTCCTGGCAGCATCATGTAGGCGTAAGGATCAATGACGAAGTTCAAAGGATGAAAACAATTATTGCGTGAGGTAGAGCAAAACTTGTAAAACTGATTCCCAATATTTTTATTTAGGATCGTTCACAAATTGAGAGAGAAACATGAACAGAATAACTTAGCCATGGTTAGATAAATTAGGAATCCATCAAGTCCCGGAATCTGCTAATAGAGATCAGGATTTGTGTTCTATGAGAAAGTTATGGTTATTATCTAAAATGAGCATTTTCTCGGTAAGTTAAACATGCAAAAGTTTAAATTAATTAAACACTGAGGCGAACGATGTGAAGAAAAAAGTTTCAAACTATTTAACTGTAATTACGTGTCAAATTAAGAAGCCTCCAACTTCAGACCCCGGGATAGCATTGGATCATATCAAAATAATAACATATACAGATATTTAAAGCAAAAAAAAACATTCACATGCATCAGTAAAAATATTCTTAACATCAATTATTGCTTTCGGGAACAAAAATATGTAACGTTGGGTGAAATCTTTCAGTTGGTTTAGTTGAAGCAACGTCGAAAATTAGGTTGTTATTCAGATCGGATAATTCTCTCTTTAGTATCTTATTATTATTTCTTAAATTTTAATGTAACTTTTTTAAAATTTTATTTAATAATCACAAATTTGATCACGGGTTAAAGGACGATGGAAAATCATAAGTTAAATTTATATATGTAATTCCTATCAACATTTTTTTTGCACTGCCGTAATATAAGAATATGACCTATTTCTAGTTGGGACCTTGGTTCCCACATTTTTCGCTAATTACCTTACTAAAATGTCTATAATATACCGTATTTTTTGCAGCCGCATAATATACATATTTCTATCTTTTATTTTTTTAATGGTTAAAACTAATAATATGTCCTTCAGATCATAATAACTAAATGGAGATCAAGAACACCGTGTTAGTTACAGTAATCAAATGGAGAATAATTTGTAATTGAAAAAAAGTACAACTACTTCTTAAACACCAGTTTGCTGCAATTGAGAAACTACAAACAAGAACTTATTTTGGAAAGAAAAAAACACAACCAAGCAAATTAAGCTCTGCAGCGGCATTAATTTATGAAACCTTTCTAAGCTGTCACAAATTTTTGAAAGAAAAAATAAGCATGAATATTATGATCTTGGAGTTTATATTAAATGCATGACTACATCAGGACTCAAATACGCAAGATTCTAAAAATATGCTTGATAGGTCATCTGATTGCTTCAATCAGGAAATATATCCACCACCTGCAGGCAACAACATCAACAAAAATACAACTTAGAGTATGTTTGACTAAGTTTATAGTAAATTTTAAAAAATTTTCATGTTTGGTAACTAAAAAAATATACTTATAAGTTGTTAAGTAACTATTTTAAAGTTGTTGATTTATTAATTTTAACCAACTATATTATTTTTTTATCCATAGTTTTTAATATTATTATCATATAATGTTAAGGCTATATTAGTCAATATTTATTTTAACAAATATTATAACTACCTATTGATATTATCAACACTTTTATCTAAACATGTAACTATTTATATTTTAAAATAAGTATCAACACTTAAAATACTTATCAACATTAGTGTTTATCAGATATTTTTTATTAGCTAAGCCAAACAAACCTTTATTTCTACGTGACAACTGAAAATTACAAGAAATAACATATGCATGCATCTTTCTGAATAGCAAACAGCACTATGCGAAGAAGATTAAGGTTTCGTTCTTGAGATGCCGATGAAATTAGTTCAGTGGTGGAGTACTTTTTCTAACTAAATGTTGCTTTGAATTTTAGTTAGGTTCTAGCAGTTTGCGCATCGTGTTTTGTTATATATGCTTTAGTGCATCATTTGTTTATTAACTGCTGAAACTTGATGGTGACAAATTATGAAGTCCATGGATTATATTTAAATAGTATATGCATAAACATATTAAGCACTGATATTGTATACTTCTTGGCACAGATGTATTTGATGCATGGAACAAAGGTGAGAACGTTAGCTGCATGCATGCATGGAACGTTAGCTGCATGCATGCATGGAGACGCTTACGTACAGTTCCGAGAACGGCCGCGAGCCGGCCGCGAGGAATGCGATTCACTGCGTCCCTGACAAATTACTTCTCTCCGCCGGGGTCAAGAAACTCAAGAAATCACGATGCAGGTCTGGATGATTCCGGAGAAGGACCGAGATTTCACTTGTGACCTCAGGACGTGTCCCGTGCCCCGAGCCGTACCTCAGCAAAAGATCAATAAACGACCGATAGAGGCCTTCCTGATCCCGCGAGCGTTCACTGACCCTGTGGATGAAGTCGAAGGCCCGGTTAAAGACGGGTTCCAGCGGAGACGGTAGCCTGAGTTCCGGCGGCAGGAAGGCGTTGAACCTGTGCATGAGCAACGGCCGGCCATGCAGCAGTTGCTCCAATTCCTCGTGAATTTGTTCATGGCTCTGCCCTTGCCTGGTTAGGACGTCCCTAAACTCCGCGTACGTGTCCGACTGGTTTCCTAGTACCATCTCGGCGAACCGGAGGAAGTCGGCAGCAACCTCCGTCAACGACGCCATTATTTTAACTGATGTGCAAGTGTTGGCTTCTTGTTTTTGAGAAAAAAAGTGAAAGCAATTGGAAAAACTGCAGAGAGATATGGAAAGATAAAACTTCCTCATGTTTTTATCCATAAAAAATATTTGCAAATTCTACTGAAAAAAAATATATGCAAATTACTGTAGTAACTGCTAACAATTTGCATATTTTCAGATGGAAACTAACTTAATTCTGAGCTAACTGCAATCATATATTTGCTCCTAACTGAAATATCCATATTGAGGATATTAATCTCCAACATTTCCTGCAGATCGAATTATAACAAATTATAGCTAAAAAGATTTCAATTTTAAATCGTTTTAGTTGCAATATAAGCGTAAATGTGTATTTTTGGTAATTAAAGGCGATATATTATTCAAATTTGATATACTTAAAATAATACTAATTAGAAATTTTGGGTATAAGTATAAAAAGAATACTTTATTTAAAATCTGTATTTCTAGTGAGAGATGCGAAACTACTAATTATATGCATACAATAATTGTTTTCTGACATTTTCTTATGGCAAAATATATAGTTACACCATTCAATCTTCGATAATTTTTTTTTAAAAAAATTTAGCTAAAACAAAAGTTACCAAAATCATTAACATTATTCTATAGACAACATATGCATTTGAAAACGAATTAAGCCTTTTTATTCTATAGCCAATATATGCATTTGAAAAGGAATTACTCTAGAATTGAAGCGCTACATGAATCTATTTTTTTTTTAATCTCAATTTCCTCGCACATTTTTTACAGAACAGAAACTAATGTAATTAGTGTTTCCAAACGAAAAAATATTAAGAATAATTCTCAAACAACATATTTCAGATCCAGTAGTCTATGTGATAGAGATTATCAACATTTTATTCTACAATCTAGACTGTTAGATTTGAAATATGTGGTTAAAAATAAATAATTTATTTAAGATTTATATTTTTTATTCATTTTTATCGATCACAAATCTTATATCCAATAGTGTAGATGATAATGTATACGGTATATGTAATGCATCTCAATTAATTAAATTCTTTCCAATCACCTATTTCCAATGACATGAATATCAATAATATTATTAACTGCTGGAGCTTGATCCTTGGATTATTTTCAACTATGTATTTCAAATGAGTGTATGTTGGAACAGAGTGTATTTTATGCTTGTAGCGTGAGCGGGAACCAAGAATAAGAGTATGATGCAGTGACTTCCCTCTTAATTTAAGTATAAAAAAATTTCGATTTTGAAATTTATAAGTAAGATTTATGTATTCATTTATTTTTATTTTTATTTTCTTTGTATCAGGTGATGACCCCCTTTTGTAATTAAAAAAAAAAGATGACGCTGTGAGCTGCACTGACGCGTTCGGAGAACGGCAGCGAGGCCCGATCCGTGATTGGGGTGAAAAGACTTCTTCAGAAGGAAAAAGAGGGAACATTAACAATTTTTATCTTATATAATTAAATATATATATATAATTGTTTAAATAAAATAATCATTCTTGAGTTATGTTATTCAAATAAATTAATTATTTTATCTTCATGCTTTTTGTCTTATTTTCTTTTTTCTATTTTTTTCTCCTTTTTATTCTCATCCTTTTCCTAAATGATTGTTGAATTACATTGTTAATGTTAAAAAAATGAACCAAATTGAGTAAAGAATGGATAAATTTGTAGAAGCTATGAAAAAATATAATTATTATGCATTAAATGCAATTTATTAGGTGCATAATTCATGAGTGAGATGAGAATAATAATGATTTAAAATAAAAAAATATATACACACTTGTTATCGACTATTGGATAATTTGATAATCAAGATAACGATCAAGCATAATTTTTAATTCATAAAATTAATACTATAAAACAATTAAACTCTAGAATGAAGTGCTCTATGAATCCATTGTTTTTCGTAATCTCAGTTATCTAATGATTCCAAGCGGAAAGATGGAGAATAACTCTATATATAAACTAATGGGGGAATCAGTAAACTGCAATTGACAAATTTAACTGCAACCAAGGGCGCCTTTATTAGAAAAAGAAAACAGAACTAAGCAAGGAAATTAAGTTCGGACACATTTCCGAGCTTTCACAAGTTTTAATAGAAGCATATGTACATAACGATTTCTTAGACTCTATATACTGCATGACGACTATAAAGTAACTCCTAAAACTGTGCAGAATCATCTCGATCACTGCTCCCAATGCCATTTGCAATGAGGAAATAGTCCACCACCTGGCAACAACATCATGAAAAAAATTACTTAGCTCTATAAATATGATCGAGGAAAGAATATATATGATCAAATAGCATATATCTTTCTGAACAGAAAGCACTGTGCATCATTTGTTCTTAACTGCTCAAATTTGATCGTGACGATTTCGAACTTTTCTTGGATTATTTTTCGACTATATGCATGAACAGAAGAAGCAACATGGAACAAATGTTTAAGGTGGCAATGTTAGCTGCTAGCAGGCATATGCATCCAGACGTACGCTTATGAACTCCGGAGAACGGCCGCGAAGAATGCGCAACCTGCTTGGTGGCGGCCGGTGCGCATGGAGGCCCGTCGGCGTTCACGTTGACGGTACTGATCTTGACAAGTTACTTTGTACATCCGGGGACAAGAAACCAAAGAACTCACGCTGCAAATCTGGATGATTCTTGAGGAGATCCATGATTTCTCTTGAGGCCTGAAGAGGTGTCTTTGACCCCGACTGCCAAGCAAACAAGAGATCAATAAACGACTGCTGATGCGAGTGGCCTTCATAGTTTCCTAAGCGTTCCAAGACCCTGCGCTTGAAGGCGTGGAACGCGTCGATTACCGGCGTCGTTATACTGAGTTCTGGAGGCAGGAGGGCGTTGAACCTGATGATGAGAATCGGCTTGTCGCGCAGCAACTGCTCCACTTCCTTGCGGACTTCCACCGCATTCCGCCCGTCCTTGGCCAGGACGTTTAACAGAGCCGCGTACTTGTCCGGCTGGTCTAGAAGTATGACCTTGGCGAGGCTGAGAAAGTGGGCGGTAACCTCCGCCGGTGGCAGGAAACGCAGGAAATCATTCTGCAGGTATGGATGATTCTTGAGAAGAGCCAAGACTTGTATCGTGACCTCAAGACGTGTCTTCCACCGCGAGCGGTACATCTGCAAGAGATCAAGAAATGACCGGTATACATCTTTCTGGTGCCGTGTATGTATCCTGACCCTGGCAATGAGTTTCAAGGCCTGGTTCATTACAAGATCCGTCGACGGCGACGGTATCCTGAGCTGTGGCGGGAGGAGGGCGTTGAACCTCATGATAAGCAACGGTCTTCCGCGCAGCAGCTTCTCCACTTTCTTGCGGACTTCCACCGCGCTCTGCCCGTCCTCAGTCAGGATGATGACCAGCGACGCGTACTTGCCCGGTTGCTCTCGATGTAGTACGTCCCTGGCGAGCCTGAGGAAGTCGTCAATTTCCTCTGTCTGCACCATTCTTTTTCTAGTCCCTGCTGTTGAGTTTTTCTTTGGCGATGGAATATGAAGATTCTTTATTTGTTTCGGATCAGGAGGATTATGAGAACATAGAAAATGTATAAGGTGAATGATATGAGGACTATGAGATCTTTTCGTTTACATTGTCATAAAACACATTCATAAACTTGTACAATAATGTTTTTATTACTTGAAATGCATATTTTATCAGTAAGACATGGACTGAGTCCGAAATTTTAGTGGACTAATGAAATCCGAAAATATTGAAAGAAGTTGCCACGAGACTAAAATAAGTGCAAGGAATTCTCTCTCGATGTATGGTTACATTTGGACTAGAAAAAAAAAGAGAAATAATTTTTTGCCCCAAGGTTGTGAAAATTCAAAAGAATTCACTACTTTTGAAAGAGGTTATAGAGAACATACACTTTACAAAATTGAAGTATGACACTACATTAAATATGATTGAAGCGATTGTCTTCCTTAAAATCATAGCGCAAGCGGCTTGTTCACACCAGAAGAAAAGGATTCAAATATTGGTTATACATAATATGCTTCCAAGTACAAAAAAACAGTTAACTTTGATGTATATAATTAATTGTTTAATTGATAAGCAGATTAGAGTCACATTTAGTAAAAGTTCTTCATCTTTAAACTTAAAAAATCTTCATTTAAAAGTTCACAAATACTTAATTCGTTGCATGCTTATGTTTGTCATATAAAGTATAAAACTATAAGTTATTCTCTTTATTTAATTACATTCGTTGATAATCATTCCGTATTTCCATAGACCGTATGGTGAAGGAGTTCAAAAAATTCAATACCAAATAGAGAGAGAAAGCGTAAGAAAAGTCAAACGCATTCACGAACAATGACTGAAATACATTTCTGTTTGAAGAGTATTGCAATACTCTTAATTAACATTAGGGTTGATAAAACAATTCTTCAAACTCCTAAGAGAATGAACATGTATGTCTTTAATAAGCTAAGTTATCCAAAAACTTCTTACGTGAAGCATTACTAATTGCAATTAAATTGATCAATCATTCACCATCAGTAAATCTAAAATGCTATAGCATAAAATTTCAGACGATCGAAGTCGTTAAACTTCATTTGTATAAAAAAAAGATTTAAATCAAATTATTGCTATTGGACTGAATTTGGAGAAGAAGAATCAATTGCCGATAATAATAATGATGGTCATATTTTAAGAGAAGATGATATAGTTCAAAGATATCAAAATTTGGTTTACGATGCTCCTACAACAGATTATCGTGATGTTAGACATCATAATGACAAATTTCAGACGATCGAAGTCGTTAAACTTCATTTGTATAAAAAAAAGATTTAAATCAAATTATTGCTATTGGACTGAATTTGGAGAAGAAGAATCAATTGCCGATAATAATAATGATGGTCATATTTTAAGAGAAGATGATATAGTTCAAAGATATCAAAATTTGGTTTACGATGCTGCTACAACAGATTATCGTGATGTTAGACATCATAATGACTGTCAAGAAGAGACACCTAATTATGAAGAAGAAGAGTTTTATGATTTATTAAATGCTTCAAGTAAGTCTTTGTGGTCAGATTGTGAAACTCATTCTGAATTATTATTAGTCGTGAGAACGTTAAGTCTTAAATAATATAATAATATATCACATGCATGTTTTGATGCATTTATGTAAATTTTACAAGAGGTGACACCAAGTGATGCACGAATTCCATCGAATTATTATCAAACGAGAAGACTTATTTCTAAACTTGGCTTACAATCAAAGAAGATTGATTGTTGTCTCAATGGATGCATGTTAGTGGTTTGAGAGAGTGCACGTTTTGTGGTGCTGAAAGATTTAAATCATCCAATGTCAGCAATAGATCTAACAAAGAAGTTCCAAACAAAAAGGATGCATTACTTACCTCTAATTCCAAGATTGAAAATATTATATTTCTCAATTGGTTCAACGTCACAAATGAAATGACATGCTTAACACAATACAAAAAAATGAATTATTTTGCACACATCATATGGTGAAGCTTGGAAATATTTTGATTGTGTACATCCAAAATTTGCATCGGATTCTAGAAACATAAGACTCGATTTGTGTGTAGATAAATTTACTCCATACAATCAATCATCATCTCCTTACTCTCGTTGGCCTGTAATATTGACCTCATATAATTTACCTCCTGAAGTATGTATGACAATTTCGTATATTTTTTTACTTGCATTATTCTTAGTCCTCATAATCCGAAACATAAGATAGATATATATATTTGCAACCTTTAATTGATGAGCTAAAGGAATTATGGAATGGTGTGCTAACATATGATGTGTCAAGTAAATAAAATTTTATCATGAAAGCAGCACTCATGTGGACAATTAATAATTTTCCTGCATACGAAATGTTATATCAAGATGGATGACCGTAGGAAAGCTAGTTTGTCCATATTGTATGAATCATTCTAAGGGATTCACTTTAAAGAATGGATGTAAAAATTCATGGTTTAATTGTCATCGTCAATTTTTGCCGATTGATCACCCATTTCGAAAGAATAAGAATGTCTTTTAAAAAAATAAAATTGTTCAAGATTGACCGATACGAAGATTGAATGGACATGAGATCAGTGATATTGTTAGTTGTGTTTGTAAAGTTCATGAAAATTCATAAGTAAAATATCAGGAATATGACGTTACTCATAATTAGACTAAACAAAGTATATTTTAGTATTTTCCATATTGAAAAGATAATTTGATACGTCATAATTTAAATATTATGCATATTGAAAAAATGTGTTTGATAATATATTTAACATTGTTATGGATATCACAAGTAAGGCAAAGGATAACATTAAAGCGATATTGGTTTTGAAATAATATTGTCGACGTGAAGAGTTAAGTCTTATTACCTTGTCAAATGGTAAGGTACTAAAACCAAAGACAAATTATACTTTTTCGAAAGAAGAGAAGAAAAATATTTGCCAATGGGTACAAGAACTAAAAATGTCAGATGGTTATGCATCAAACTTGTCTAGATGTGTTGACATGAATCAGTTACGTTTATTTGGGATGAAGAGCCATGATTATCATATATTAATGGAGACTTTGCTTCCGATAGCATTTTCTAGCTTACTAGACAAAATATGGAAGTCTATTGCTGAACCAAATCTTATGTTCAACAATTCTAATGGTGGATAATATGAACCCGTTGAAACAAAATATTCTCGTTATATTATGTAAATTAGAATTTCCACCGAGATTTTTTGACTCGATGAAATATTTGCCAATTCATTTGCCTTTCGAAGCTCAAGTAGGTGGACCAATTCATATCGATGGATGTATCTGTTTGAAAGATATCTTAATAAATTAAAGAAAACAATTAAAAATAAAACTCGAGTTGAATGTTCAATATGTGAAGTCTATTTGACTCAAGAGATATCACATTTTTGTTCATATTA
>LTAE01009729.1:5649-18063 GCA_001647135.1 Pontederia paniculata
CGACCAGAGATCAGTTGAAGAAAGGTACTCACGTCAAGATCGGGCGGCCACAGGTGGTGGCGGACGACCGAAGGAACTTGACTGAGAGAGAAAGACTTCGGCACTTGAAGCTGCAGACGCCTAGGGATGAGCAGTGGATGACCGAAGCACCAGACGATAGTTCAAGTGGAGACTTCACCAAAGCAGCGGTCGACCGAGACAGGAGCAGTGGACGACTGAGGAGTAGGTGAAAGTACTGTACTTGCATTAACGTCTAGTTTTCTGAGTGGGAGAATTAGGTTTTAAGTGCAGAGTATATATTGTAATCCCAAGAGTCTTGGGAAGTAACTTTGGCAAAATATTTAGTGAGAGCATTGAGCGATAGAAAGCTTTAGTTCCCCTTCTGAGATTCGAGTGAAGAATCTTGAATAGAAGGGATTAAGAGTTCTTGAGTGAATTGTAAGAGATTGTCTCCTTGTCCTCGAGAAAAAAATGAGAAGTTGTAAGGGAACCTTCGCCCTTGAAGAAGGAATTCAGTGATCTCCAGAGATCTTTAGTGTGAGAAGACCGGAGCGGGGAAGTAGGCCAGGAGGCCGAACCTCATCAACAAACATTGTGTTTGTGTGCTTGTTTATTTTTTTCTCACTTTCTCCTCTCTTTAATTGTTTACATTTGCATTTATATGCTTCCGCTAATATAACTCATCAATTAAATCAAAAGTAGAGAAAGTTTTTTAATACACCAATTCACCCTCCCCTTTTTGTGCCATTCCGATCCTTCAAAGAAACCCACATGAAACCTTGAAATCAAACCCTAAATTCTGAATAGATGATAGCAACTGGTCATTGGATAATATCGGATCAAAATTGAGGACATGTTGAACTCTATTGACAAATCAAAGTGATGGTGGCCCCATTTTTACTGAAACTTCAAGCTTCTTGTTCTCTTCCCAAGCGCACGAAAAGTCCTCAAACCGATGTCGATGGCTTCTTCTCGTTGAGAGCTACACGATGGTATATAATTTGTTGGTGTTTGGTGGTCGGATGATGATGCAATGGAGGGTGAAAGTGGCGGTGGCATGGCCTCTAGGTGTTGGTCGCATGAAGAAGAGAAAGAGGCGGAGAGAGAGAGAGAGAGAGAGAGAGAGGTTTTTGGGCCATCTCAATCATAGTCATGGAGAAGTCAAATCTAAGATTGATGAAGACGGGGAAGTGGTCGGAGTTGTTTCTCAAATTAAAGTGGGAAAAGAAGGTTCACAACGACGACAAACAAGAATAGTGGGAGCATCTTCTGCAGTGCAAAAATGACAATCATGTTTCACTTTAATGTTTAGAACTAAGGATAAATGCTAATTTAGAGGCTTAATTGTACTTTTATTATTTATGAAAGAACATTTTAACAAATAAGTAATTTATTTATTCTTTATAACTCCATTTGTTTATTTATTAATCAACAATCTTTATTCCTATTTCTAGATCTTCTTAAAGTGAAATGTGATTGCCACAATGCAAGACAAGATGCTCATGTCGTTTCCCTACATCGCCCTCCTCTTTGCACTCCAATTCAAATGGCAACTTTGACCACTTTCCCTAGTTCATCAATATTAGATGTGACCCCTTAATGATTAGGGCACAACATCGACGATCACATTATTCAAGAAAATGTCCAATGGATCGGGATAATAGATCCAAGAAGGCATGCTCATGAAGGAGTTGGAGGCTAAGGAGAAGGATCTATTGTTTAATGAGAAATAGCTATATCCCTAAGAGAAGGAATCAAGGCTATGGAGAAGAAGCTCGAGGCTAAGTAAGAGATATAGTAAGGAGAAGCAAAGAGATGATTACTACTGACAGTGGCGGAGCTAGGATATGTTGGGTGCACTTATACCTTACAACATGTAATAATCTAAAATATATTATACAAAAGTAATTAATAAATTATATAAATATTCATCTCTAAAATAAATTTTCATGATGTTTTAAAATTTAGAAAAAATATTCTTAAAAAAGATATATCAACCAATAATTTTTCTTGTAATATCGAGAAGCATTTAAACTTTGACAAGAGAAAAGATATATTATTTGTGTTTGGAATAAAGTAAATATGTGATTGAAGAAAAAAGAAAAAAAATAATTATCCATTCAATGTATTTATATTTTCTAAGGTTAAAATGCAATAATGAGTATTTGAATGAGCCAATATTTTATAAGTATAAATAACACAAAATTTTACATCAATATTAAATCATGAGATTTAAACTATTTTCTAATTGAGAATGGTAAGACTCAGCATCTACAAAATATATAATAATTTGAAATAGAAAAAAAAATGAACAAATAAAGTTGAATTAAAATTATTAAAATGAATTAAATTTATTAATTTGAAAATAAATATTTTTTTTGTAAACAAAACATGCAAGAAAATTATCATATGTCGAATAAGTCAATTAAATTTACAAAAAAATAAATGAAAATTTCACATACTCATAAAATCATAATTATATTGTATATTAAGAATGTTAAATATATATATATATATATATATTGATTATTGTAAAATAGAAATTGCATATATTTTTGGATTTGGATTGTTCCATTATAAAATATTACAATGCATTAAAATTTGAAAAGAAACTAATTAACTAAAATGTCTGAAAATAAATAAGTTAAAGATAAAAAATAATTAACATATAAAAAAGTTTAAAATGCATACCTGAGAAATTAAAAAATAGGAATGATAATTAGGCTTTTTCTTTTGAACAATAATGAGTTATTAAGTGGAATAAATGACTTGTATTTATAGGAAATGAAAATAGTTTAATAGTTAATTGACTTAGAATTGAAATAATTAATAGTTAAGAGAAATAATAGGGATTACATGGTTCAATTGGAATAGCAAAATAATTGGGCTCTTCAAGATCAGCACAAAAACAGGTGTGGCAGCAGAAAAAAATTATCCTCGATGGGAGTCGAACTCGAGATGGTGGGCGGTGGGTTCACTCATAGCATGATCACCATTGTGGCACTAATAGAATTATGTCTTAGGCTATGATATGATATTATATATCTTTTCAGTGCCTTCAAATGCCTCCGCCCTTGACTACTAATGATAAGAAAGAAATTGTAACGCCCCCAAAAGCCATCCTCGCCACGTGGCAAAGATAACTCCTGGAGGAGTTACTCAATACATGGACTTGACTAAAGACTTGACTAAATTGGTCAATATAAATGACATCTTAGCATGACTAATAAAATAAAATAATATAGATACAATATAAAGGGAAGAAGATTTAATGGATCAGATAAGTGAAAGTCTAAAAGTATAGTGATAACATAAAATGTTCAAAAGCGGAAGACTATAGTTCAACAGAAAATACATAAATCTCATAATCTCTTATTACAACTAGAGTTCCAAATAAAAAGTAAATATGCAAATAAGTGAGGTCCCTAAGCCATGTGCAAGCTAGTAGCCGAGCATCGTCGCTGCACACCTTCAAGTCATCCATCACTGACCTGCAGCTGCAGGAACCAAATGCAGAGGGGGCAATTCCCCTATGAGCTATGAAGCCCAGATGTGTGATAACCAATAATAAATAACAATGAAAATAAATCTCATTTTAGGACAAGTAAAGCATTAGAAACGATTTGGTAACATTTGATGATAATCAATAATAATTCAAATATATGGGAAGACATATAATGATCAATGAATATCGATGTTCAATATCAATGTTCTCAACTAATATTATGAGAGATTTGAAATCCGATGTTCAATGTGACTTGATATTACAACTTTGGAAACAATGGTTAAATCATTGGAAGTTGACTTTCAACTTCATTTATAACTTATCACTTTAAGAAGAGCTCTTCATTTAATTATAGGGTACGTCATGTAAACAATACATCACTCAATGAACAATAAGAATAATGCATTCGGCTTAACCTGACGTCCCTTCATTTTTATTCTTTATTCTTGAATCTATTTACTATCTTTAGATTCAATGATGTAAGGATTACAAAGGATTGATCAAGTAAATGATAGACTCATAGGAGCATTGAGTATCTCCAAATCGATATCAATAAATCATAAGTGGAGCTTTAAAGATCTGTCGTATTGATCATAATGTCTAATCATTGATGCTAAGTGAATACGAGAGCAGCAACATAATCTCATTCAAGATAATAAATCAATGATATAAAAAAAAATGACATTCATATCATTTAAACTAACATAAGACAATCATTGCTTAGTTCATGATGGAAATTATAATATAAATGGAACAAGAATAATATCATTATTGTTAACTCAATAATTAATCATATATAAAAATATCACTAGCATAATCGCTTTAGTTTGATATATGTACGCTCCTAATTTAAGAAATGCTAATTAAATAAGTAAATAAATAATAATAATGTAACATTATTATATATACGTATATACTTAAAAATCAGCCGAACAGTGGGGATGGTAGTGCCTAATGACAGTGCCGCTATAGTTATATATAATGCCATGTCGATGTGCTGGATTACAACAATACGATACAAGAAATCTTAAGATTAAGTAATCTTAGTATAGGATACTACACAACAGTAAATTGATCAAGGAAAATAATTATTAACGCATCCTAGTGTAGAATAATTTTCTAGCAGTACATGAGTCAAAGAAAATAAATAAATATAATACGTCCTAACATGGATAGTTCACAACAAATAAATAAATATAATACATCCTAACATGGATAGTTCACAGCAGTACACGAGTCAAGAAAAAAAAAAGTATGACACACATGTTCACTCATCAATGAAAAGTCAAACTAATGATGAATGTATAATCCACTCATAGCAAAAGAATACGTGATGATGTATCATAAACAAAAAAAATGAGATGCCATTTAAACCTGGTGCAGACTAATTGTACTAATATTAATAGAGCATGTGTCAAAAAAGAAGAATCACACGCCGCATAATAACATAAAAATATTGAATAAAAAGGCTAATCTAAAATCGATAGATCATCTTAATATGATATCCATCTTCTTAGTATGATATCAAAACTTTGATAAATCAAATATTAGATCATTATTTTTCTTTCGTTCTAATAGAGATTTAATTCATTGTTTTGGATCCGATTAACACATCTTCTGATGATAATCCTAATTTTCACGAGTTGGGTCCTCTTCTTCCTCTCTGTTCGTGTCCGGCGATTTGATCACCCAGTCCTACGTCGCCCAATTGATCCGGTCACAAGAATGGGGAAGAAGACAAGGAGAAGAGAAAAAAAAAGTTAGGGCACACACTTTTTTTTTCTTCCGCAGCAGGTGAGAGGGCAAAAGAAGAAAGAGAGAAGGAGAGGGAGAGAGAGAGTTAATAGCGATAATGGAAAAATCTGAAATAATTAATGGCTATTATTTCTTTATTTACAGTTACTAAGTCATATATTTTATTTTTATATTTTTTTTTGTGACGTTACAGAAATGGAGTAAGAGGATGTCATAAAGGCATGAATGGGCATATGTAGATTCATCTTTATCGAGACTTTATTAGACAATTCCCGAAAAGAGACACAAACCTTTCTTTGTGCATTAATGAACCTATGAATACGAATCGATACTCATCTCAACCTCAAAGATCTCTCATGCCACTTATGATTCTATGAATGATTGTATCCACCACAACCTCTTGGTAAGGAACATCCACAACTATTGTCGAACCCTACAATCCAATCTTTAACAAGGTATAACAAGCCCAAGTGGCATCCTTGTCCATGAATTCTCTACACACTTGTGGAACAAGCTTGAAACAAATGCAATAGGAGGACGAGGATACAAATGGAGGATGACAAAAGGATGAAAACTATGACACTATTTTAATAAACTTCATACGGTTATAAATAGAAAATTTGGTCAAACAACTATCACATCTTACGTTTAAAACTCTCTAAAAAATATATGTAGAATATGATTTTCCCTGCATTCAACTTGATTTATTCCTTTTGCTTAATGACTCTTGTATCATAGTCAAAGGTTTAGCCATCACATGGATTCACCTTGATATTGATCCTAAGCTTGAAATGGTATATATTTGCTAGCTGAGGATTTCTACAACCACCACCATCATCCATAATATAACTATATGAAAACTTAAAAAGTATATTCATTCTATGGTGGTATGATCATTCTCATTGTGGATGTCATTCTGTTAGAGGTTGTGGTGTTGAGAACCTTTCATAGAATCGTACAAGTCGTGAGAGAGATCTCAAAGATTCAGAAGAGTGTCGAGCTATATTTATAGGTTGCCGACAGAGATATAATGTTATAAAATTGATTCAAATCAAGGTGAATAGTTGTTTAATATTTTCAATCTTAACCATCAAACTGATATGACCCTTCAAATATTTAGGATGACGAAGCCTCTCGTTTTATTCCAGAGTCTATTGAGTTCTATTTTTATTTTGTATTGATAGTTCTTATATAAACTCTTTACGATTTATATTATTTTGCATCTTGTATCATTTATTATTTGATCTATTGAATTATACTTTTTATTTTGTATTATAAAAATTATATAAACTCTTTAAATTTTGGATTATTTTGTATTTTGTATCATTTATAAGAATCACTTTCAAGCTTCTTATCACTTTCAATCACATAAGTGGTTGTTTTGTCTCCCGTCCCTACTGATAGTAACTGATCAACTTACTGTTGGAGTTCTTAAGCATATCTTTTTCCATTATTAGTTCTAACTCGGAGTGGACTAAGGCATCAATCTGAACTCCAAGCCCTATCGCTTGGGAATAAATGCTTCCTTAGTATACTCTCTCATGGTGTAAGAGTGTGTCTTAGTTAAAGGCGGATCTCGTTAAATTCATATATTCTTTTTGTTATTTTTCTCTCGACTATTTCTCACAACAATATACATATATATATATATATATAAATTGTACCTATTAAATATTTGATGCTTAGTAGAGATGTTGGAATACATTTTAATCATTTAATTCATAATCAATGAATCATAAAATTAATAAACAATCATGATATAAAGGGCTAAGATGCGTTTTACTAAACATCAAATGCTTAGTAGATACATTAAATCCATATATATAAATACACAAGTTTTTCTTCGAATCAAAAGGAAGAAATCTCATCAATCAAATTAACTTTCAGAACATCACCACATGTATAACTCTAATGAAAAGGAGAAAAGAGATCACAACAAGTATAAAACCAAATTCTAACATAATGAGAAATTGAAGGCACGAGTCATGTCTTTCCCAGTACTTAGTCCGTGTCCCGTGTGGCAGCGCTTTTAAATGCTGGGACATCGAAGGACCACCGTCTCCGCAGTGATCCCGGGGCCAAACCCTAAGAGCACGCCCCACTCGAGGCCTTCTCCGGCGGTGCGCAGTCCTTGCTCCTCCGACTTCTTCTTCATGATTTCCATGGCGAAGTACACCGACGGGCTCGACATATTACCGTACTGCCGTAGGACCTCCCTCGACGCCCACAGCTTCTTCTCGTTCAGCCCAAGCTTCTTCTCCAGCTTGTCCAATATGGCCGCGCCGCCGGGGTGCACCACCCAGAACACGTCGTTCAAGTCCCTGACCCCAACTGGATCTAAAGCTTCTGCCACCAGCTTGTCCACGCTTCCTGAAACCAGCAATGGTATCTGAGGTTGCAGGGTAACCATTAGCCCTGCCTCCCTTAGCTTCCCGACGATAGCTCCGTCGGAGCCATCTATTATGGACTGAGCAGCCGACACGATCTCAAAGATCGGACGTTCGACGGCGGCGTCGGCGTCTGCTCCTATGATCAGTGCGCCGGCGCCGTCCCCGAACAAGGCCTGGCTGACAAGGTTCTCAATGTTGGTCTCGCAAGGGCCTCGGAAACCGATGGACGTGATCTCGCAGCAGACGACCAGCACGCGCGCGCCGGGGTTGTTCTCGGCGAGGTCCTTGGCGAGGCGGATCATCGTGCCACCTCCAAAGCAACCCACTTGGTAGAGCATGAAACGCTTGGTGGAGAGGGGAAGGCCGAGGAGCCTGACGAGGTTGTAGTCAGCGCCGGGCATGGAGGCAGTGGCGCTGTTGCAGAAGACGAGGTGGGTGATGTCCGTGGGCGGGCGGCCCCAGTTCATGATGGCCTTCTTGCACGCCTCCGCGGCCAACAGCGGGAGCTCGACGTCCATCATCTCCTGCCGGACGTCGAGGGACGTGCCGTCGTAGGCGGTGATGTTAGGATTCGCTTTGATCACGTCGTCCGTGAGGAACCTGTAGCGCTTCTCGATCATCGTCCTTTCGCCTGCATGGAACCATGAGAATTAAAAACACGTAAGGTTTTGGATTCTTGGTAATGCATGAATCCTTTATATACCCTTTCTCAAGATCGAGAGGACGTGTTTACGTGATGCTTACATATGCGTTTAAACTTCTCCTTGAGAACAACCAAATGCTCGCTGTTGGTGATGCTGAAGTAGTAGTCTGCAAACGTGCTCTGGGGGACCTCGTGCGGCGGGTTCGCCGTGCCGATTCCAAGCACGGCAGCTGCCCTCCGCCCTGCAGTGGCTTTCTCCATGGAAGGGAGTGCATCTGCACTTACCATTGAGGCCATTCTTCACTTTGATTCGGTTCTATGTAGTTAACTATAAATGGTCTGCTCAAAAAGTTGATTGCATGCACTTGATCTCCATGAAGCACCTTTATATAGATCACTGCTGTTGCATGCATAATTTCTTTACCGCTTAGTTACTCCCGTGATTCACGAAGTCCCCTTCTGTACATGGAGTACTTGGATACATTTATTTACGTGTTGACTGTAAAGTCTTCGTTTACTTTATGCCTCAGCATTTTTCTTATTGAGACAGTAGAGATTTATTTGACTTAATTGGATCTCATGGAAGTTTTATAATCGACACATAGTACACTACAAACTCATTTGTATTTGTACTTGGGATCTAGTTTAAGTCTCCGATTTTATATTATAACAAAATATAAAGAAATTTAGTAGAGCAAGTAAGCTTAGAATTCGAATAATTTTATACGTAAAAAAAAGATTGAGAACTTCGAAATAAAATTTTAAGAATTATGATGATAATTGATTTTTTTTATCCTTCACGTTGTCATGCTAAGTAATAAGTTTCCACTTGCCGTTTTTGATACATATATGCTGTTGGGTTTATGCGTAGGCCGATCTTGCACCACAAAACGAGCCAATAATTATGAACTGCATGTGCCTATACGATGTACGAATATTATTTCTCTTTTCCTCGTTACGATTTGGACAACTTATTCGCATGTATGTACCTTTGTCGATGTATCTAGTTCTTTCAAGGGAAACAAATAAGGAAAAGAAAAAGATGTACTTTTGATTATTATCTAGTACTTTGTCGATGCAATTTCTAGAAGTTGTTTGTTCATGAACGCAAACTTTGCCAATTTAACGGAATTAAAAAGCACGTGATGCAATACATATGTGAAATACACGACTATAAATTGCTTAGTAGTAGTAAGTCCTCCAATATTCTTTAATGAATTAATTAGTTGTTTTTCATGTGTTTTATACCATATATGTTTTTCATATGTATTCTTAATTTTTCTGTATAAACTTTTCAGACATGAGAAAAGTCAAACTAATATGCCTAACTTTATTATTTTTTCATCTAAAAGTTGTGCGTTTTATTTATCCCCCACCCCCTCCAAATAAAAGTCAATTGACACTTGCACGATTGTCTCTAATTATAAGCATGTGTTAGTCAAATTAATAATGAAGTACGTTAAAAATCGATCCATTTCTTTAATTTGATGTTTTTTTAAAAATTTTAAGTATTAAATAATATATTTCTCAACAATGTACTTATGGCCATCTCCTACCGAAAGCTGCGTACTATACCCTTTTAAAATGTAGAGCAAGAAAAACTTTTCTTACAAGTTTCAAATTCAATAAACTTAAAACCCATCAGCTAATTTTAGCACATTCAATCCTGAACTAATCAATATTTGGTAATCTATATGTTTTATTCATATATAATAATTAAACATATATATATATATATATATATATATATATATATAATGAGCGTATGAAGTTTTATCATTTTTTAATTAATAGATATTAGTAATTTTGACAATCGTCATTTTTCGGATGTTAATTNATATATATATATATATATATATATATATATATAATGAGCGTATGAAGTTTTATCATTTTTTAATTAATAGATATTAGTAATTTTGACAATCGTCATTTTTCGGATGTTAATTTATTAGATTAAAATAATTACTAATTTTAACTAAAAATTGCAGCGGAATTTTGCATGTTTATTAAATCCATAAATATATACAATAATTAACTTGACAAAATCGCTAAATGCTGATTTTTTCCCTATCTTTTATCACGCATAAACCCCATGTATAAATACAAAATTCCAGGCACTCGCTCGTAAAATATGTACGCAGACATTTCAAACTCTGGAATGCGAGTATACGACAGAAATGTGACGACTGCGACAGGCGAAAAAAGATAATGGAAAATGATAATTTTCATATATACATCTTGTTCTTCGGTCTATATGCAACAGAACGCATGCATGGTAAAAAATCACGTTTTTGTAAGGAAAAATATTGTAAGAAATGTTCATACGTGGATTAGTTAATTTTAATATTTCATAACAATGAATTTTTTCTATTTGCTTATCGAAACATAACTGTAATACTTAAATTTATATCAAAGTATAATCATATATTGGGTTTGAGAAAAATATCCAAATAATCTTTTTTAAAGGGTCAATAAATATTTTTGAATAATTACATATATTTATTATTGATCATAGGAATATATCTTTCATTGACAAAATGATTTTTTTTTTCCTGAACTAACAAATTAGTCTGCTTAAGGTTGCATAGCTTATTGATAAATATTTTAAGGAAAAAAATCTTGTGTCACGTTTGTATCATATTATATATTATTAAATAAAGGTATATGAATATATATACACTTTTATATTAATTTGTATAAACACTTAAATTATGAGTGAAGCGAATTCAGAAATACTATCGTAATTTCTTGTGAATAAAAATTACTCATAATTTTAAGTATTTATATTGATTTTATACACAAAATAATTTGGACGCCTAATTTTCTCTGTTAAATAGGATAAATTTATTATCCTTAAACTATGACATACCGACTCTAAACGTTAATATCACCTAATTATAACCTCCTCCATTTTAGTTATTTTTAGTTATATATTTTTTTCTGGTTTAATATTTTCTATTCAATTTTAAAACCTATAAAAGTAAAAAAGGCAAATGGACCGTGAAAGAGCGAATCCCATAGCATTTTAAAATCTAAATGGGTAAAATTAAAAAAGAGTAAAAATGTAAATGTAGAATAAAAAAATATAAAGGTTTAGAAGCAAGTTCAATCAATCACTCGACCTAATATTTTATATGATTAACTAATAGTAAGTTTACCTTCTATATAATCTTTAGCGGTGAGTCAATAGACAAACTTGACCAGTTGCACTCAGCACTTAACTGTGGCCACACCTTACTTGATTAATATTAAAGCTTAGGGGTGCTATAGTTCAAGTGAGATTAATCATATTCATAATTAACCTAATTTTAGTATTTATTGTTTTTGTTAAAGGAGAAAAAAATACTGTATTTTTTTCGCCAATATAATTTAACTATATACATTAGATCCTTTTTTTTCATGTGATAATGAATACTCGGAGCAAATGAATCAAATGACAACAAAATTAAGATTACCGAGAAAATAAAAGTACCAAGTCTTACTGCAGTTGCATATATGTTTCAAGAACAACCTTATGAATCTTTATCAATAACTATTACTGAAAAAAAAGAAAACTTTTAAACAAATAACACGATCTGGAGGAAATCATAATGCAGGATAATAACAATGAAAACAGAAAAAAAAAACAACAATTATTGAGATGATCCGTGTTTGATCGGAATTGAAGGCCGTCGTTTAAGTGGAGGACTTAAATCTGCGGGCAACGGAGAACGACCGTCTCGGCAGTGATTCCGGGGCCAAAGCCAAGGAGCACACCCCACTCGAGGCCTTCTCCGGCGGTGCTCAGCCCTCGCTCCTCCGACCTCTTCTTCATTATTTCCATGGCGAAGTACACTGACGGGCTCGACATGTTCCCGTACTGCCGGAGAACCTCCCTCGACGCCGACAGCTTATTCTCGTTCAGCCCAAGCTTCTTCTCCATCTTGTCCAATATGGCCGCGCCGCCGGGGTGCACCACCCAGAACACGTCGTCCAAGTCCTTGACCCCAACTGGATGCAAAGCTTCTGCTACCAGCTTGTCCACGATTCCTGAAACCAGCAATGGTATCTGAGGCTGCAGGGTGACCATTAGCCCTGCCTCCCTCAGCTTCCCGACGATAGCGCCGTCAGAGCCATCT
>LTAE01009730.1:6332-18063 GCA_001647135.1 Pontederia paniculata
GAGAGAGAGAGAGAGAGAGAGAGAGAGAGAGAGAGAGAGAGGAGAGACCAATAAATTTTTAGTTAGTAGGATAAAATAATAATTTAATAAATTAAAATATTATTAACAAATTTAATAGCAGATCATCAGATCAACCTGTTCATTTGAAAAAAGTTCTGGCCTATTTCTTCCATTTTCATTATTTAGGAGTATATATAAAATTTCGCTATAGTTTGAGGGATATTTATGGAAATAAAAATTAAAAATTCACAACTCAAAGTACCTCTAACATCCGATAGAACCTTAGTGGCGACTCTAGACCTGACGACAACAACAATGCCAACATCTTTTTCTATTTATGTGTGCTATTTTACCCAATAATATCCAACAACAACACTAACAATGATTGGCTCATGCATCTTCCATGATCCATGATGGCGTTTTGTCATGAACCAAAACAAATTAAAGTAAATCAGTTATGATTGAAGAATAATTTTATATAATTGTAAAGAAAAACAAATATGTCCCAAATTCATTCCTACAGATAGAATATTATTGAATGTTTCAAGACTATAGTTGCAAGTAAGAGAAATATCGAAACATTATCAACTAATCCTTTCATTAATTTGTTATTCATTATCTATGTAACAAGCAGTATAATAGTTAATTATTAAGATTGATTATTATTTGGAAGGATGATTGTCTAGATAAATTAAAGTATGTGTGATCATCCTAAAGATAGGCCATTATTAAATATTCCAAGATTTGTCACCAGTATGAAAAATGTCAAAATATTATTTGCTACTCATTTCATTAATTTCCTAATCATTTATATAAGAAAAAATGAAGTACGGATTTAGTACTATATTGATACTAATGATTTACTATAATTTGGAAGGATAATTGTCTACTTAAATCAAAATGTTTATCCTAAATTCATTCTTATAGATAGGCCATTATTAAATGTTTCAACTTCTAAATTATTTTGGTAGATACGAGAAATATCGAAACATTATATGTTGCTCCTTTCATTAATTTCTTGCTCATTTATTAATGTAACACATAATGAAGCATGCATTTAGTGTTAGACTGATCCTATTGATTGATTGTAATTTGGAAGTATAATTATATAGTAAAATAAAAAAGAAATTGTGTCCCTAATAGATAGCTCATTCTTAATGTTACAAGATTGTTGTTGCAAGTACGGGAAATGTCCAAACGTTACTACTTCTTTCATTAGTTTCGTGCTCAATTATTAGTTCAAAACACAATGAAGTATGAATTCAATATTAGATTGATATTAATGATTTATAGTTTGGAAGGATCATTGTGTAAAAAAGAATCTAAATGCATGTACCTTCCTAATTTATTTTTGGAGATAAACCATTATTGAATATTCCAAGATTGTTGTCTACAAGTAGGATAAATGTTGGAGCATCATATATAGCTAGCTTTCTCCTTTAATTAATTTGTGGCCCATTTGTTTTGTTAAAGGCAATGGACTTATGACCATAAGTTTAGTGTTATATATTAACGGTTGATTATAAGTTGGAAGAATAACTGCCTACAAAGTCTAAATATGTCTCCATAATTCATTTGATGAGGATGCAATAAATATGCTTCCATTACATATTTTACGGAACACTTTTATAAGAAATTTGTGTTTGGGTTGATAAGAGAATCAAGAGAATCACATAAGAATATAACAAACATTTTGCTCATTTTTTGTGTGTCAATGAAGTAGAATTGCAAAAGTTTATTATCATGATAGACAAAGTGTTATAAAGAATTCCATGTTTGTTATCACTATTATGACTCCAAAATTGTTATCACAATTATGACTCCATTTAAACATTAATGATTCATTTATAGTTGCAAAATTGTTATCACAATTATGACTCCATTTAAGCATTAATGATTTATTTATATTTTACAAGGTTGGTTGTCAAAATGATGAAGATCATATTAAATGCATGCATAAAAATTAATTACAATTAATTTTGTTTTTATCATGGCAAAATACAGATAAGAACCACCTTGACATCATACATGAAATAATAATGAAGCAAATATACAACAATATAAATTTCATTGAGAGAAAATAGTTAATGCAATTATTGTTGGATGTGCCATAAAAAGGGGGCAGGGTTTAAGCCACCGTATCACCAAGCATTAGTGTTTTCATTGTTCTATATAGCACTAGAAGTTGATAGTTAGGAGAGGGAGAATTGAGCCTCGTTTCATTGGTTCATGGGTGGCGGGGGCAGGCGATTTGCATGAATACAATACCTTAGTTTTATTTTAGTCTCTGTCACCTATCCTTATTTATTTTCCATGCATTTGCAGCAGCTAAATCTACCCATCTGCCAAAGGAGATGCGTTGGGCATGCGCCGGCCACTCGTTGGCATGCCATGGAAGCCCGACCGGCGAGCAAGCCCTCCTCCAGGAAGATTCAACATATATAGAGAGGTAAAGTTTCTTGGATAGCTGCAATCTGTGTCATGCATCTTCAGGTGCAAAGTTTCTTCTTTCTCAAGAACCATTCTTTACGTTGCAGAAAGTTCTTCTCAGCGGCCGAGTTCTAAGTGGAGTTCAGTGAGGGTCCGACGAGCTCTCCACACCCCAACCATGGATAGGAACAACACGTCGAGGCAATTGACATGCCTGTGCATATGCATGTATACATAGTTTCCCGGCGTGCACGCACGCGACACGCATGACCCAATGTTGCAGTGCATATGCCTGTGTTAAAAATTATTTGCGACTTTCATTGTATCATGCTCTCTCTAGTTAACTAGAGAGCACTATACTAACTATTTCTTCAATTGTAGGATCTTAGAATTCAAAAGAGATATAGTTTTCTACTTAACTAGAGCATCTCTATTTTTCTTTTTTTAATCATTTTTTTTGATTAAATTTATGAATCATCCTTTCTTTATGTCATTACTTATTTTACTTTTAATCCAAAAAATGAATATTCTACGTATGACGAATGATGCAAGTTTTTTTTGTCATAGGTTTCAAAATCCGCGGGAGACATACCATGAGTAATAAATTTATGAAAGAAATTTCAAATGAGTGTTCGGATCCAATGCAATTATTTTCAACCCTGAAAATTTATAAAAGATAAATTAAAATATTATAATTTTTACATAAAATCTTAATATCATAATATTAAATATAAATATGTAGTTATTGTAATAAATTATAAAAATTGAAATAACATAAATTATTAATTAATATCTTATAATTTGAAAGAGTTTGAACGGCTTTGAGCATTCTTGTTTTGGAGAGGTTACTTGAGTTCGCCACAAAACATTAGGTTTCGCCTCTTCCTCCTCTTGCTGAATTCCCCCGATCGCCGCAGGTCGGCACCCAGTTGTCGGCCAATCTTCGACGCCGGCGCCACCTGAGTCTTTATGGTGTCGTTGCCCTCAGACACCCTCGAGTCACACTGGGTAGATTACTTTCCCCTTTTGTCCTGCATTGTTAAATTTTTATATTTGCTTGTTCTTGTTCTTTGCAAGTGGTAAGGTAGATAAAAATATGACAATTTTAACCTAAAACAACAAGCTTCAGTTGCAGTTTAGTTGTGGTTTTGATTTGGGTAGTGTTCCAGCCCTTGTTCCGAAAAAATAATTGAAAAGAATGGTAGGAAAAAGAAAGGTTTTATTGAGTGTGCTGACCGACAGGACATGAAGAACTGAGGCCGGGGTGGGCAATTCATCCGCTAATTGGAGTTATTAATTCATAATTGACATCAATGAAGCATGTGATTGTGATTCATACTACAAATAGGATTTTATGTACCTTAGAAGTAAGATTTTCCATATTTACACAATCGCATGTGGAATCACCACTGAAGTTCTTATGTGATCCCTCAATCTTATTCCTATTTGGATCAGAATTCTTAACATGAAGAAAGATTTGCCCAAGATTTGTTGGAAAATAAGTCATGCTTGAGTTTCCATAAATCAAAATTTTTATATTCAGAGATTGTACAATTTGGAACTCATTCATATTCTAAACCTTATCAAGATTTTACAACTTACAATTATAAATAAAAAATTGTAATTTGTAAGCATTATTAATAGGAGTTATTAGCAAACCGATGAAAAGTGAATGTGCTTTAGTTTGGAAGGGATTCATTTTCTTCCAATTTACACTAATATCTTATCAAGCTGGAATTCAATATCCTCTTTAAAAAAAATTACGTACCATCCAGATATCAATGAATTAATTGTTCCATCTCCAAGCCATGAATGCTAATGCCTAACAATTGTTTCCCGGGCGGGTGGTTAGATGTATTTGTCACTGTTATCCAAACAAATTTGGTTCCATGCACAATTAATGTTTCTTTTCTTCGTCAGCATCCCCATCACCCGCTAGGAATGATTCATGACCAATGTTATTAAAACCGGACCGAACCGGTCGGTTCAACCGGTTTAACCGCGAACCGGCCAGCCGTCCGGTTCGATTTTATATCAAAACCGGAGATGACTTCGAACCGATTTGAACTGGCAAAAACCGGAAAAAAGTGGAAAATCGGTGAACCGGGTAAAAACCCGGCTCATTTTCAATTTTTTTTAAAAAAAGGAAATTAAATTGGAAAGTTGTGTGATAATGCATTTAATGCTGATTTGTGTGATTAATGTGCAGAATTATGCAATTAATGCAGTAAAAAAGGAAAGACAAATGCGAATGATTACAAATATGAAAAAACTTATAAAATAGGAAATGATTAATTAAAATTAGAAAGAAGTAAAAAGGGAAAATATAATATAGAGAATAAAAAAGGAAAGGTAAAAATGAAAATGGAAAGAAGTTAACATAAAAGGAAAAATAAAATGAAAAATATTAATACCGTGTAACATTTGACTTGAAGAAGTAAAAATAAAAATAAAAGTAAAAACAAAGATGAAATGAGTAATAAAAGAGTGGGATAAAATAGAAGAGAAAAAAAAGTTAAAGAAGAAAAAAAATTAATGAAAATAAAAAAAAGGTAATTAAACACAAAAACAAAAGTTTTATGCGAATTTTAGATGAAATAAAAATAAAGTTTATTTAAAAAATGATATAACACCATTAGTATTATATAACTAATAATATAATAATAATAATAATAATAATAATAATTTATCAATAGTCATTATTTTAAATAAGCATTAACATTTTGAAACATAGTAAATGATATTTTGGATTAATATATAACTAATAATAGATTTTTAACATAGTATAAATTATTAATTGTGTTATATATTTTAGATTATTATAAATATTATTATTTTAATAAAAATCCGGTTCAATCCGGTCGAATCCGATCCGACCGATCCAACCGTGACCCAGTTGGACGTCTGGTCCGATCTCCGGTCCGGTTATGAAAATATTGTTCATGACATTTACTTAGCATTTCTGGACAACTATCCTTCCAAAATTATAATCAACCATTTATGTCTAGAAATATCATATTATTGGGCTTCAGGTGAAAGGAGGCGACAACGCTCTCCCAAGGGGTCTGTTATGACCTGCAAAATACAACAAGACGATATCAATGGAATGAAGCTTTAGGGAGAAAAGCAGGAAAAGTAAGGCAGCGGCAACACAGGAAGAAACAACAAAGACGACAGAAGCATTAGGTAGAAAAGGAGGAAAAAAGCAGCAGCAGCAGAGGAAAAAGCAACAACAAGAGCAGAAGAGGCGGAAGCAGAAGCAGCAGAAGAAGAAGAAACTGAAACAGAAGAAGAAGAAAACGGGAGAAAAAGCAGCTGAAGAAGAGGCAACAGAAGAGAAAAGCGTCGAAGAAAACCCAAAAGATTTGAAGACTTCATTATGTAAAAACCGTGTATAAAAAAATATATGCATAAGAAACGTGTTCAAATCAGGAAAGAGGTATAAATAGAGGAAAAGGAAGTATAAGGGGACTTATCTAGAAAATAATAAAATCCGTCATTTTGGAGCGTCAAGGAGCTCGAATCCTTGTTCTTCATCTCGTTCTTTTCTCCTTCTTTTATCTTCATCTCCCTCCTTCATTGTCTCTGGTCCACGTACATTTCGCCATCCATCTTTACCGCTTTGCAGACGAACGCGCTGGAATCAATCTGGTAATGCTGCTTCAGTGGCTACGACGTTGCCGAGCTCCATCGATGAACAGATCCCGTCGACCTTCTCCTCCAAAACCCTAAACTTCTGCAACACCTGCAATCCAAGAAGAGAGAAGCGTGAGAGCGATCTGATGAGAGAGAAAAATAGGAGAGAGCAATTTATATTTCTGCTAGCGACTTCATCGAAGTGAAGGAAACGGCACGTGTGTAATTGGGCCACGGAGCATTGGGCTTCTACAGTAACTGCGCTACAGTAACGTTTTCTATTGTAGCCAGTGAATTTTACCCAGAAATTATCTCCGGCGCTAACAGGGACCTTCCCCTCGTGAGACCCCTTGCTTAGGTAACGTCCTCTGTCTCCCCGTCCTTTCTCTTATCTCAAATTCTACTCTCTCTCTCTCCCCTCTCGTCTCCTTTTTCCAAACTAATCACCTTTAAACATGATTTGTCACCTTTGCCTTGCTTTTGCACCTCCTCGGACGACAATGGATGGTCACGTATGGACTGCTTGCCGACCAACAAGGATCGACAAATAACAGTGTCGTGACACCGTATGTTATTGTTGTCGTGAACGTGCCATGGACCGTCCTTTTTCGGACCACAAACCGATACTTTGGAGGAGGAGGAGATATGCAGCTGTGCAATTGAACTTCATGTCCCCTAAGGGGTTGCTGCTTGTTTCTTATCTCGGTCTGCTCTTATCAAATAAGAGTGTCAGAACCTGGGACTAATTGCAAATTATTAACCAGATGGAACAAAGAATGGAAGGTTGGCGTTCTCGGGCTCTCACTCGTGGTGGTTGATAAATCCTATCAAAGTCGGTGCTCACATCTCTCCCGACATATTTTTATGTCGATCTTGAGCTTGCCTAGGAAGGTGGAGGAGAGATTGTAGGTTATTGCAGGAACTTTTTCTAGCAATCAAGACCTAACAGCAGGGGAGCAAGGTTGGTCTCATGGTCTGATGTGTGTCGGTCTGAGAGTGCATGACTTGCGAACATTGAACAATGCCTTACCATGCAAGTGGGACCTTCGTGTCATGGGCACTAGCGGAAACTTGTTCTCGGCGATCTTCTTTTCGTGCCATGGAAGGGTGACATTGTGGGAGACTGGTACCGTGTGGTTCCTCTTCTTTTTGGAAAAGTTTATCTCCCGTGGTAAGATCCCATTTCACGGTGGTAAATGTGTTGGGAGAGACCTCCTTTTCTTCTCTAGATTGTATGCTTTGGCCAGTGACAAGGATGCTGAGCTGGCTGATTGCTGGACTGACCCGATGAGATTAGGGAGGGGCACCAAGGCCCTTGGTTTTGTCTTGAACCTATCTTAGCAGCATTTGGAAGAATAATCTTAATTTATTAGAACTCATTGGTTCTTTCAGATTAAAGTACTTGCTAAAAAATGGCTTATGACCTACCGCGGGACAGAAATTCGATTGCGGATAACGACTTTTTGAAGGATTGCAGACTTATTTAGAAAACCAGTCCTTTAAAAATAAATATCTTCATGTGGCTAATCAGACGAAGAAGAAAAAATTCACTATGAAAATGACTTATGACCTACAGCGGGTCAGAAATTCAATCGCGGAATTTTTGAGGATTGCAAACTTATTTGGAAAACCAGTCCTCCTTTAAAATTAAATATCTTCCTGTGGCTAATCAGACGAAGAAGACTTCCTACATGTGCTTACTATGCAAGAAGGTTGGCTGCTGTTGATTCCATGTGTGGCCTCTGTGGCAATGAAGTAGAGGATACTGATCATCCCTTTTTTCAAAAATAATATGTACTATAGATCTATAATAAGTTTTATACATAAGTCGAATAAAAAGTTAGAATGTAAAAAAGATAATACTAAAGATTACCTTCAAAATTTTTGAAATTAATATTAGATTAGGTAATCAAACATACAAATCATGCTAAAAAAAAAAAGAATTAGGAACATTTAAAAAAAATAGAATATGTACTCATAGCATTTTAACCACTAATTAGATAAAAAAGAAAAATATATTAAAAAATATAAAATCAATGTGATAAAAAATTCAGAGTAAAAATTAAAATGGAAATGGGTAATACTAAAATTAACCATTACATTCTAATGTATCACAATTTCAGAAAGAAAGAAATGAATAGCTACAAATATTAATGATCCCTGAAAGAAATAAATTCAACTGAAAAAAATTGCAAATGATGGGTCTCAATCTCTTTTCAACAATAGTAAAATATGCAATGCATCCATTGAACTAAAGGGCTATTATACGTTAATGAAAGTGCTATATAGTAATTAACCCAAATTCTAGTGGATGCACTTGCACAGTTGCACCCACTGAAACTCCCTTAATTGAAAACTTATTTGGAAAACCAGCCCTTCTTTAAAAATAAAGATCGTGTCTAATCAGACGAACAAGACTTCCTACACTTGCTTACTGTGCATGCAAGAAGGTTGCCTGCTGTTGATTCCTTGTGTGGCCTCTGTGGTAATGAAGTGGGAAATACAGATCATTCCTTGTTTAAGTGTCATATCTCCCGTGCAATCTGGGACATGACAAATATCGTATGGATCAAATACAACTCTGAAAGTGACTTTTGGGCATCCTTTAGGCTAGGAGGAATTACATCTTATATCATTTACACATGCAGAAGGGTGGGGCCTTACGTTTTGTGATATCGTGAGCTACCTGAATACAACACAATGCAATGATTTTTCAGGAAAACAGAGTGTTATGCTGAAAACATTTTGGGCCCATGCTTCTCTAATGTGTTTAGAGAGTGATCTAGTTATCACTGGAATATATATATATATATATATATATATATATATATATATATATGTACGTATGTATGTATGTATGTATGTATGTATGTATGTATGTATNTATATATATATATATATATATATATATATATATGTACGTATGTATGTCAAATTTAATAAAATAATGGTTTTGGATGATTAACATTTTTTTTTCTTTAAAAAAAGTCTAGCATGAAATTACTGCTCTATTGCCTGTTTACACAAAGAAATGGGTAACCAATTTATATGTTGTCTATGCTATAGTATAATGTTTCATCTCTGTACATGCATGTGATAACAATCTCAATGAAGTCTGCGTCAATTCTGATTCATTGAAAAGGAACAAATTAATGAGAAAGACGTAGCATACGTCTTTCTCATTAATTTGCTACGTGTTTTGGAATTTAATGGTATGTAATTTTCTTAAAATAAAATAAATCATAAAAAATGGTAAAAATAATAAAATAAAATTAGACTAAAGAATTTTAGCTCATATCTTCATTGCCACAGCCATACCTCTTTAGGAATGAATCTAGGAACGGTTTTTTTTTCTTTCTCAGAAAAAAAAATCAGGGGGTGATTTCTTAATATCTAAACTTACTAACTGTAATCAGTCATGAATACTTTTTTAGGGGTAATCATCCATTAATATCCAACAATAAATTCCTGCTCCATTTTTAGTTACAGATATAAATTGTACTTTATTTACATGAGAAAATTCTAGATTAAATTTATAAACCACATAACTGACATCTCTTTTACTTCTTCAATGAACAATGGGAGCATGGTTACTGCAATATCAGATACATATATCATTATAGATTGCTTCAAGATAATTATCACAACTACGAGGGAATAGGGATGAAGCCTGATTGCTCACTCATTTATTTGTCAGAGTAGGAATTAATACCAGATTTTAATGGATAATTATAATTCAGATTCTATGAGAAGATGAAGAGGGCATGCGCCAACATGCTGATGACTAACGAGCAAGTACTCTACTTCCATCTAGGCTATATGGAGGAGAAGGTGGTCTTTTGTTTCCCTCTTTTTTTTTTACATTTTTTTCTTCTCTTACTTTCTGT
Organism: Pontederia paniculata; assembly: GCA_001647135.1. Lineage (NCBI taxonomy): Eukaryota > Viridiplantae > Streptophyta > Magnoliopsida > Commelinales > Pontederiaceae > Pontederia > Pontederia paniculata. The sequence goes on from LTAE01009730.1 coordinate 16,286, forward strand.
ATATTTTATCACATCTTTTCTCAATGTATCAATGTCAGATCTACTTTTATGTTGCTATTTCTGTAAATTGGACCAAAAGTATGTATATAAGATCCATTTGTTCTAGAGAGTGGTTTAGTTTTTAACAGCCTAGTACTTAATTCAAAGAATGTTTAATCCCACTAATGCTGAATATTTGAACTAGAATAGAAGCCAACCAAATGTGCTGAATTGAAGTGGATATTGGTCCCATGGGATGAATTCAACTTCCTCAGATAAATTAGTAGTCTCTTCCAATATCAGGCCTTTGTGCACAGTTCATTTCATGGTTTTAAAATTTTGAAAAACCAAGGAGCTTGAACAGAATCTGAGCATTTATTTTTTTATAAAAAAATATTATTATTACTTAATTAACATAAAATTAATGTAAATAGACATAAAAAACTATAAGCCCCATTAAATTGACATTAAAATATGGTCATTGTTAATTTATAGAATAAAATATTTATTAATATTATCAAGAATATAAAATAAATGAAAATATAGAGCCAGAAAAATTCACCCTCAAATACCCATAATTTATTTCAAATTTAAAAAAGGCACAGAAAAGATAGGTTAATTTATTTTATCCTTAAGATAACCCACCATCAAAAGAGAATAAATAAAACCTTTCCGGTCTTAATTTGGTCCCAAATCTTTACTACATCAACCATCCATTTCTTCTCCTCCCCCCCACCACTCTTCTGCCACCAGTGCGCCTTCTCGCTCACCAGGGAAGAACTCCTCGATCGGTTGGCAGTGTTGCTGGCAACCTGCACCTAATGCAGTTCCAAACCATCGTCCTCGAGCATCACATTGGGTATATTGCTTTCTTTTTCCCCAACATGATTACATTATTGATTGCCTGTTGTTTGCTTGTCTGTTCTTGTTATTCTCAAGTAGGAAACTAGACCTATATATGACAATCTTAACCCGCAGCAGTAAACTTCCTTTACAATATAAGTATGGTCTTGGTGCGGGTAGTGTTCCAGCTCTGAAAAATAATAGAAAAGATGAGCTCTTGATCTTGTTGATTTTATCAACCGGAAGATTTGAAGAACTGATGCCATGGTGGGCGATTTGTACCCCAAATGGATCTGTTAATTTATAGTTATCATCAATGAAACTTGTGATTGTGAGTCATACTGCTAGTAGGATTACAAGTATGCCTTCTCCATGAAATGAAATTTCTCTAAAGAAAACTTTTAGTTCAAATAAGGTTAAGGTAAAGTTAACTTAATGATCTCCAAAATTGTGCTCCTACTGCACCCGTAGGAGCGCCATGAGTATGTTGATATCATCTTCTATCGGGTGATCAACGACAAAGGCCAAGGGAGTGGCTAACTTGGTGGAACTGTTTGGCACGTTCTTTGGGTTGGAGATCTACACTTATGAGAAAGGATAGGGTGTCCGTCTTTGAACAACATTCAATTCTTAGAAAACACTAGTTTTTTTTTAGGGAAAAGAAGGATGACTAGCAAGTTGGTAGTCATCCAGAATTCCATTATCGAAAAAGAGTAACCATACAAAGATTTAGATCCTCGGCGAGAGGAGAGTAAAAAAATGCTAAACCAAAGATGGAGAAAATGGAAGAGAAAAATAGAGGAGCTGCCAAAAGAGCACGGAAGCAACACATAGTCAATGCCAAAAAAAACTGAAACGCCTTAGTCACCAATAAGCGTCTGGTAGTGCCTAATGATGTTTTCAGCATAGCATCTTTCGACCCTGAAAATTGTGTTGTTCCTTTGTATCCAGATTGT
>LTAE01009731.1:10523-30266 GCA_001647135.1 Pontederia paniculata
CTCCAACCCAGCTTTCGCCCTCAGATCTGACTTGATCCAGAAAGAAAAACCGAAGTAAGCTATAAGGAGAATGGGAAAGAGAACTCCGACAGACTCCGTGCCTCAACCGAATCCAAGCAATCGGCAAAAACACAAACGACTGGACTTTGGTTATCAGATATTTGATTGGCGCGGAACACACCCGCCCCCCGACGGAGACAGAGACGTCCGTTAGATTAGATCCACGGCTTGCCCTCTTCAATGGTGAATTAGATAAATGGTCGGGACTCCTTAACAGCCCTATGGCCTTTCGTTGGATTAGATATTCTTTTATTGGATGGTGCCGGCTCGCAAGTTTTGGCTTGGCTTGTTAGACTAAGCAATGAAACGAGAAAACGTTATACAAGCCCGATTTGAGCGCTTAGAACGCACGTTGAGCTGCTTATAAGGTGTTTGCCTATACTATAAAAGAACTAAACTCATCTTTCTCATTAGTGACGGCAGGTTTCTGATGGCACTGTAAGAAGCAAGGAGGGTTCAGTGATCATTAGACGATTAAAGTGAGTGGTGGTTGTCGGGGAGTGAATGAAGTGATAATGGAGATAAAAGTTGCAAATCAAGATGCTTCCATTCGAAATTTAGAGACGCAAATTGGCCAGTTGACTAATATTATTTCAGGAAGAGCACCAGGATCTTTCCCCAACACTACTGAGAAAAACCCAAAGGAGGGGGTTAGCAACAAATCAATTTGACAAAGGCTAACGAAAAAGTCAAGCTAAAGACTATAATTTAGCATCCTTTGTACATAAACTTTTATGTCTGTGTCTTAGAGTTGTCTTTTGGGGTTTTGTTTTTTAGCGTATTTAAATGTTGGTCCATGAATTGAGTTTCTGGAGTCAAGTTTTTATTTAAATGTTGGTCCATGAGTTGAATTTCTGGAGTCAAATTTTTATTTGAATTCTGGTGCATGAGTTAATCTCTGGAGTCAAGTTTTTATCTGGTCTATGAGTTCTGTGTTTTGGAGTCTTGCATTTCATTCTGGTTGATGAGTCGAATAGTCTAGTTTTAATGTTCTTCATTCTGGTATAAGAGTTTAAAGTATTAGTTTCTGAATTTTTTTATTTTTTATTTATTTTTTATTTATTTTTTTATTTTTATTTTATTTTGTTATTTGATTTTTTTAGTATTCTTCTGAATTTTGGTCCATGAGTTTAGTTTTTGGAGTCAAGTTTTTATTTGAATGCCTTTGATTTTTGTGTTATGAAGTCTTTAGCATGTCATTCTGGTTGATGAGTCAAAGAGTAGTTTTAATGTTTTTCATTCTGATATTAGAGTTTTAAAGTATTAGTCTCTGAAATTATTTTTTTTATTCTCTGATCCTAGTCCCGAGTCTTAAACATTAATCGCTGGTATATTTAGAGGTTTTATTGATTCTTTATTAATTTTAGAATCTAAAATTTTTTTAGGGATTTATTGATTTTTTATTAGTTTTCGAATTAAAAAAAAATCTTTGGAATCTTAGGGCTTTATTTTAGAATCCTTTTGAAAAAAAAAACAAAAACTTTTTTTTTGTAATATATATTTTTATATTATTACTAATATTTTTATTTTTAATAAAATTATTTTTTATTAACATTATTATTATTTATTTATTTATTTATTTAAGATTTTATATGTATATATATATATATATATATATANCAACCTCTCTTCTTCTTTGGTCGACCGTTTATGCTCTGCTTCTCCTCTTCATGTTAATCTTCTTGATACTGGTCGACTGCTTATATTCTTAGGACGCCCACTGCACACATATGGTTCTTCATGTATAAATTACATGTGCAGAGGTCGTCCATTCCTTTAGCTCAGGTCGACCGCTGTACTGAACTTGAATATATCATGTTACAGAAATCAGCTCAAACAAGTTCATCAGTACAGGCTGAGTTCACTTACAAATTTGTGATCATTTAAAACATTCTCGGGATCCTAGATTCAACAGGTAAGGACACCTCAACATTTTAAAAAATGAATTTTAAAACATGGATGGATCCATATGATCAATAATATTCCATGTGATGGTGAGTTCTCAAAGATAAATTTGTATAAGGATTTACAAGGAATAATAAAGAGAAAATCTTATGAACGATAATTTTTTTGGAACTTCTATATAGATTGACAATGATTTATGTATTATGGTTGGAGGAATCATGACGTAACTGATATAAAAGAATGTATAGTTTCATACAATATATATTCTTTAGATATCATAACATTTCTCAAGAAGAACTATGTTTGGATTTAATTTCCAAAAAAAAATCAAAGGGAACTAATGGATCAAGAAAAATCACATGATTAGGAAAATGGATGTGATTATAAATGGATTTTTAAATGAAAAGATGGAAGTGCTTGAACGAACCCGTAGTTGAATGACAACAGAAGTGAAAAAGAAAGGGGACTTCTTTGATAAAAAGAAAATTGCTCATGTATAGGAGAACAAATGCAAGTTGACTAATGTCGATTAGTAAAAATCTTAAAAGAGTTGTGATTAAGGATTGTTATGTGAACAATCATTATTTTGACAAACAAATACAATGATATAGGTCATCAATGAAAAAAGAGATGATGTGAACTGACACGAACACGACCATCATATATATTATGATCATCAATGTGTCAATAAGAATGATATATGAGCATATGAAGTAACAAGAAATTGAAAATCTCGATGAATGTTAAGTCCTTACTTAGGAAAGTATTTTCGGAGCCAATATGATAGTTATGAATGATATATAAAAGACTACAAATAAAGTATCTCGGAAAGTATGGTTCAATGAATGCTAATTTTGGCTGATAAAGTCTAATGATGAAAATTTTAGTATGCAATTGTATGTAATGGATACAATTATTTTAAATATAAAGAATACATTCACATTTCGAAATGGTGAAGATATTTGTGAGAACAAGAGTCAAATCCATGAAAATGATGTCTTATGATTTAGTTGGCACCCAAGAATTGAATAAACTTTGCAACCAATCTGTTAATTAAGGACAAATGCTTATTCTCCAACTATATAATAAGATAATTGGATGTGATTGAGGAAAGTTCGTGTTTAGTATCTTTAAAAGATTGTCAAATGATTCAAGACAAGTTGTTGCGATGATTCATTATCATGATCAGGATGAGAATTATCAATCTTGATTTCGAAGAAAGGATTAAGTCATGATAATAAAGACTTTCTCATTGAACTTATGAAAGGGTCTACAAGTGATTTAAGTGGATGTTTACTTGAAGTGATAAAGATGAACACTCTAACTCAAAGTATATAAGTAGAGTTGCATAGCATGATTAAATAATATTAATGAAACTTTTGAGTGTGATTGATTATATTAGGGTAGGTAAAGTCTAAATATGAACTTTCCTAATAAGGCTATAGATGTTGAAGTTATTAATACCAAACAGTGATGGCGAAATAAGAAAACTATTATTATAGATCAATGGGTACATGAACATAAGATCCCATCATGAAGTGCACTTAAGGTGTGCATGAGAAAGATCAACGACCACCAAGCTAAGGTAATATTTTTTGTAGGATGACACTAAATATCAGAGTTGCGCAGTGAGGAGTGAAATTTAAGGATTAAAGAAATTTGAGGACGAATTTATTTTAAGGGGGTTATAATGTAATAACAAAAAAATAAAAAGGGAATGGTGGGCTCCACTAGACACCCAAATCCCCTCCTAATGAACCATAAAATCCATGCATCTAAACTATAAAACCTACTCATATGAATTCACCTTTTCTCTCATCCGAATTCTCCTCTTCTCCACCTTGATTGTGTCACCAAGGAGCTAAGGAACCAACCCCAAATTCACTTCAAAGGGGAACTATAGTAGGAAAAGAAGGAGAAAGAAGAACTTCAAGTGCAAAGGAAGAGAGAGGAGCTACTGCTGGAAATTAGGGAAGAGGGTGTTAAGAAGCTCAAAACAAAGGAGAAAAAGGAGTTAGGGAATAACTACAACAAGGTATATAAAGGGGATCCTCTCTTTCCAATTAGATTTTATGTCCAATTGAGATAAATTGTACATAGTAATAAGGAAGGACTTAAGAGAAAATCGATGATGCATGTTTTAGATCTTGTTATATGAGAAAACACACCTTGCATTCCATGTGTTTGATGATTTGCATGTGTGATTTATGTTTATGTTTATGTTTAATTTCTTATAAGTACTTAGAAGAAATGTTTTAGGGCAATTCACATAGGAACCCTAGAATGTGTCTATGAGCTCTCTTTGTGAAATTGGACTATAGATGTAAAATCAGGTAAATTCAAAATGAAATCGGGTTAAATTGAGGAGAGAATTGAGCATCATAGGCTCAATATGGGTGATATGTAATGAGCCTGAGCTCGCTATGGGCAACCTGTAGCATGGTGTTCTAGGATGTAATGATCGTTAATTAACCGTAACGAATTCCTTGGCTCACCATAGTGTATCACTACGGTTGAACCATAGTGGAGGGAGTTTCCTAGCCCTACGATCCGTCTAAATCGTTGCAGCTTATGGTCACCCATGGTGTACCTTAATTAATCCTAGTTGCCCATATGTATAAATGTTATGTTTTATTTCCTTAATGACATGTGTTATAATGTTTTGTGGCTTTTAGTATAAAAAAATATTGCTTGATGATTGTTCATCACTTAGACATTGATTTGCATGTTAAGTCGTAATTAGGATTTAGAATGTGAAACTTAATATTGTTGAGTGATGTACTGTAAAAGATGGATTGGGACAAGTCTAGTGCATATCTAAGTAAAAGAGGAGTAAACACTTGTCACCCGCAACTGACAAGGGTGGACACTTCCTTAGATTAAGTTCCTAAAAGTCCAAAGGGGTGGAAGGGGGGTGCAAAGGCGCATCCCTGGTCTGATTAGCCTAAATAAGTAGGCGTGCAAAATGACCCTCAATCAAATAAGTTAATAAATGCACATGTGACCATGGGGATGATTTACGCGAAGTTAGATGATTAACTTTTAAGATGTCACATGATAAGAAGATTAAAGATGAAAGATGACATGAACGATAAAGTCAAGTCAAAAGAGCCATTTGCATTTAAAATCAATGCCCAATATGATATTCATGTCTAAAGAAGTATTATATCAACAATGCTAAGTATATAGTATTATAATGATAATGCCAAGTAAAGTTAAGATGATTAAAGATGCATTATATTGATAATGCATAAGCGAGATAAGAAAGTAAGTAAGATGAAAGATAGACTTAAAATTAAGTCAACGAGAATGATTGACAAAGAAGTTAAAATAAAGGAAAGATGAATAGTCATATGTTGACCTTAAGGTTTGGGATAAAACCCTATGATATGCTCTATGTCTATGTGATATTTATATGCACGACATATATGTTCTTGCACATAATGGTATGATTCAACCATTATTCGATCTTTACATACTCTAACGGGATGAATGCCACTTGCTTTTGGATCTTGCAGGTGAGTATGAGTAATGATGTTGATAATGGTGTTGTTCATGATGGACGTCACGCATGGTTATGTTTATGGATTTGTTTTACAACTTAGTTTATGTTAAGTCATGTCTTCTTTTGACTATGTATAATCTTTAGACAAGTGTTGTACGTTTCTTTGATGTTAAGTGATTTTTATGGACAAGTTTATGTATGTTTAAAGTCATGTTCTTGGATCATATCATTTTCTAATAAATTTTAATATTTTTCTTTGATTAGTACATGTGTCATTACCTTATTTTTCTTTCGTTGATTTTCATTTCAGGTTAATATATTTCCTTCGTGGAGTTCTTATTTCTTATTTTGTTAAGAACGAATAGGCGAGAGAGAGAGAAATCAACACAGAGAAGACACACGAATTTACGAGGTTCACCCTTAACTAGGCTACGTCCTCGGGTGGCGGCTAGAGTTATTTCTTTGATGTGGAAAAAGCAGATGATACAAGATACAGAATAATCCAAATCCTAGAGAGTTTATATATGGACTCCCAATAGAAAATAGGAAATAGGTTGTCTAGGTTTCGGGTGCTTCGCCGCGCCAAATATTCGACGATTGTGATGCGCAGGGGGTCATATGAATTTCCATTGGGTTAAGATTCAAGGCATTGTCAACAAATCTCCACCTTGACTTGAATCATCTTCAGAATATAAATGATCTGGCATTCCCTACCATCGCCAGCCCCGCTTTGGGGCTACTGCCAATTGTTTATGTTTAGCAAGTCTAAGCAATGTTGGAACTTGCTTTGAGGAACTGACTTGGTGAACATATCAGCTGGATTATCTGCAGTGCCAACCTTATTCACCTTGATCCTCTTCTCAGTACGGATGAAGTGATATCTAACATCAATGTGTTTAGTCCTCTTATGATGAACTTGATCTTTTGCTAGGCAGATAAGACTCAGGCTGTCACAATGCACTATAGCATGATCCTGATGTGGTCCAAGATCTCCAACTAAGCATTTTAACTAGATCCCTTCCTTTGCAGTTTCTATCAATGTCATGTATTCTGCCTCAGTAGTAGAGAGATAACTCAAGACTGTAGAGTAGCCTTTCAACTGATAACAGAACTGCCCAAAGTGAAGACATAGTCTGGCATTTATCTGCTTCCATCAACATCTGCAGCATAATCAGAGTCAGAATAACCAGCAACCAAACACTTTGTATCACTTCCATAGATGAAACCAATATCAGATGTTCCTCTCAGATACCGAAAAATATGCTTCACTGTCTGTCAATGTTCTTTTCCTGGGTTGCTCATGAACCTACTGACAACACTAACTACATGTGCAATGTCAGGTCTCGTGCACACCATAACATACATTAGGCTTCCAACTACACTAGCATAAGGAACACGAGACATGTACTCCTTCTCTGCATCAGATTATGGTGCGAAGCTCGTGGAAAAATGTACATTTGAAGCTGATGGAGTGCTGAGGAACTTTGTTGAAGCCATACCAAATCTGGATAAAATTTTCTGAATGTAGCTTTTCTAAGGTAATAAGAGTTTACCCTATATGTGATCCCTGACTATCTCCATCTCCAAGATTTTCTGATCAGCACCCAAATCCTTCATGTCAAACTCTAAGTTGAGAAGTTTATCAAATCCTGAACATCTGACGTGTACTTGGCAGCAATAAGCATATCATCAACATACAAGAGCAGAAAGATGGTGGAGCCGTCCTTCACCTTCTTGTGATACATACAACAATCATAGGGAGTTCTACTGAATCCTTTATTGATCATAAATGTATCAAATCTCTTGTACCATTGCCTTGGAGATTGCTTCACTCCATACAAAGACTTATTCAGGCTGCAAACATGATCATCCTTTCCTAGAATAGAGAATCCGTCTGGTTGACTCATTAGAATGTCTTCCTGAAGTTCTCCATGTAGAAAGACGATCTTCACATCTAGTTGCTCAAGCTACATATTCTGATGTGCTACAAGGGCAAGCAACACCCAAATGGAAGTGTCTTTGACAATTGGTGAGAAGATCTCATTATAATCCACTCCCTCTTTCTGACTGTAACCTTTAGCAACTAGGCGTGCCTTATATCTTATGCTTTCAACTTCAGAAATTCCAAGTTTCTTCTTGAAGACACACTTGTAGCCTACAACTTTCTACCTTTTGGCAACTTGACCAGCTCCCATGTCTGATTCTTGTGAAGAGATTCCATCACATCACCCATATCAGTGATCCACTATTCTGATTCTGCAGATGAGATGACGTCCTTGTAAGTTGAATCAACTTGGTGTTGTCCTCCTGTATCATCCTCAACTTGAGTCACCTCAAACTCCACCTGTTTGTTGACACTCTCAGGTACTACATCAATTGTTGAAATGTGATTCAAAATATTGTCTACATCAGCGCCAACATGGCATGACTTACTTTTTAGTGGTGTTATTAGTGAGTTGTAAGTGTTGTTAGTGGTATTATATGAGTGTGTTAGTGGTGTTGTTAGTAGTGCTAGTGATGTGTCCCATATTTTATTTGTAATCATGGTATTTGTGGCCATGTTCTTTCTCACCTTTTTAGACATTATCTTCATGTTCTTATCTTGCATTTTCTCCACTGTATGCCTATTTATAGGCCACTTTATTTTCAGAATTTTAATGCAATCAAGTTGATAGTAATTTTATTTTTATCCAATTATTCTTTGACTTTGTTTTCCTATTGGTTCTTAATCTCCAATAAGTGTGGTATCAGAGCAGGTTACGACATACTCGAGCAAAAGTTTGGAGTTATTTTGCAGATTTTTACAGTTGCTAGCAAGTGCAACTATTTAGTCCTCTAGCCAGCAAAAAGAGGAGCAGCAACAACACACCCACATAAGTGTTTGTCAAAAATTCTGCAAGATATGGCTGTGAATGGTGGCAACGTAAGTTTCTCTCAACCTTTGATTCCTATTTTCAAAGGTGATACTTATGAGTTTTGGAGTATAAAAATGAAGACATTGTTCATGTCACAAGACCTATGGGATTTTATTGAGAATGAATATGCAGATCTAGATGAAGAAGCGAGATTAAAGGAAAACAAAAAGAATGATTCTAAGACACTATTTCTCATTCAACAAACTCTACATGAGATAATTTTTTACAGAATTACAGCAACAACTACCTCAAAGCAGGCATGGGGTATATTACAAAAAAGAGTATCAAGGAACATCGAAGGTGATCACTGTTAAACTTCAAACTCTCCGTCGAGATTTTGAGATGTTGTTTATGAAATCAAATGAATTGATTCAAAATTTTCTATCAAGAGTCACTATTGTTGTTAGCCAAATGAGATCTTATGGAGAAAAAAATTAATGATACGATTGTTGTTGCTAAAGTTTTGAGGAGTTTAACCTCCAAATTTGATTATGTGGCTGCTGCAATAGAAGAGTCTAAAGATTTATCTACTCTTTCATTTGATGAACTAATGGGTTCCTTGCAAGCACATGAAGCAAGAATGAGCAGACTTATAGAAAAAATTGATCAGAAGGCTTTTCAAATCAAAGGAGAAGCATCTAATCATATAAAGCAAAATTCAATGTTATCATTGCAGGAAATATAGACACATTAAGCAAATTGTTGGAGTAAAGCAAAATAAGCAAATTTTGTTGAAGAAAAAGAAGAAGAATGTAAGTTGTTTATGACATATTCTCATTCTATTATAAATGAAGCCTGGTTTTTAGACAGTGGTTGTTCTAACCATATGACTGGCATGAGATCAATATTTAAAGTGCTTGATGAGTCAAAGAAACGACAACTCAAATTTGGAGATGATAAACCTCTGCAAGTTGAGGGTGAAGGCACAATTGCTATTCAACAAAATGATGGTAAAGAAAAAATCTTCATGCTATTTTTTATGTTCCTAGTCTGAAGAACAATCTCTTGAGCATTGGAAAATTAGTGGCAAGTGATTATTCTATATTATTTGATGAAGAAGTTTGTTTGATTAAAGATAAAAAAATCTGGATTGCTTATTGCAAAAGTTCCTATGGCAAAAAATCGCATGTTTTCACTTGAATTTTCAGATATTTGTGCATTTTCAGTTCACCAAATATCAAAATCTCAACTTTCGCATTTGAGGTATGGTCATCTTAATATCAGTGGATTGAAATTGTTGGCCAAATTAAATATGATTGTTGGTCTTCCTGAAATTGAGTATTTTGATGGTGTATGTGGGGGATGCATATTTGGAAAGCAATGCAAAAAGTCATTTCTTGCAGAAAAATCTCATAGAACAAAGTATCCTCTTGAAATTATTCATGTTGATTTATGTGACCCTATGCAAACAAAATCCTCTGGTGGAAGTCAATATTTTTCATTGTTTATTGATGACTATTCTCGCATGAATTGGGTATATTTTCTGAAATAAAAATCTGAAACTTTTGACGTCTTCAAAAAATTTAAAGCTCTTGTGGAAAATAAAAGTGGATATCATATAAAGACTCTTCGCACGGATAGAGGTGGTGAATTTTTATCAAAAGGATATAATTTGTTTTTGTGAAGAGCAAGACATTCAAAGGCAACTTACAACTCCATATACACCACAACAAAATGATGTTGCCGAACAAAAAAATAGAACTATTGGTGAAATGAGAAGAAGTTTATTAAAGGAGAAGAGTCTTACAAATAACTTTTGGGCTGAGACAGTTGCAACTGCAGTATATTCGCTGAATATTTCTCCAACAAAAGCCATGCAAAATCAAACTCCCTATGAAGTCTGGAAAGGCAAAAAACCAACAGTAAGTCACTTGAAGGTTTTTGGATGCATTGCATATGCTTTGAATAATTTTGAAAAGTGTCAAAAGCTTGATGACAAGTCTAAGAAATGCATATTTGTTGGTTATTCTCTTCAATCTAAAGCTTATCGTTTATACAATCCTTCTACTGATAAAGTAAGTATTAGTAGAAATATTGTTTTTGATGAGAGAAATAGTTGGAAATGGGAGAATGAAAAAGACGTTGATGTGACAGATTTGCAAATTGAGCTTCCTGCAGAAATTTGTGAAAAAGAAATTGCTCTAACACTTCATTCAGTAAGCAATCATGATGATATCAATTCATCTTTCTTAGAAAATGCATCTCCTAATCGCACCCCACCAAGGAAGTTTCAGTCTTTGCAAGAAATATATGATTCTTGTCAATTTGTTTTATTTGTTTCAGATCCGACATGTTTGGAAGAAGCAATGGAAAAAGAAGAATGGTGCAATGCGATGAAAGAATAAATTATTTCTATTGAAAAAAATCAAACATGAGAGCTAGTTGATTTGCCTAACAATAAAAATGTGATTGACTTGAAATGGGTGTTTAAAACCAAATATCATGCAGATGGGAGCATCCAAAAGTACAAGGCAAGGTTTGTGGCAAAATGTTATGCACAACAACAAGGTATAGATTTTAAAGAAATTTTTTCTCCTATCGCTCGTCTTGAAACTGTGAGATTACTTCTAGCCTTAGCTGCTCAATTATAATGGCCTATTTATCAACTTGATATATAAATCAACATTTTTGAATGGTGACTTGAGTGAAGAAGTTTATGTCCAACAGCCTAAAGGTTTTATTATTAGTGGCAAGGAAGACAAGGTATACAGGCTAAAAAAAAGCTCTATATGGCTTGAAACAAGTCCCCGTGCATGGTACAATAAGATTGACACTCTTTTTTATTGAAAATGGCTTCCGTAGAAGTAAGTTGATCCAACACTTTATTTGAAAGGAAAATGGTCTGAATTTATTATAATTTGTCTTTATGTTGATGACATGCTTTATATGGGATCTTCTCAATTACTTGTAGATGATTTTAAAACATGCATGATGGTGAATTTTGAGATAACTGACTTGAGCCTATTGAACTATTTTCTTGGATTACAAGTGATGCAAGGAAATGACGACATATTTATTTCTCAAAAAAAAATATGCTAATGATCTTCTTAATAAGTTCAATATGCTGAATTGCAAAGTTGATGCTACTCCAATGAATGTGAATGAAAAGCTTAGATTTTATGATGGTACATGTCATGCTGATGAGAAAACATTTAGAAGTTTGATTGGTGGATTAATATATTTGACCCATACAAGGCCAGACATCTCTTTTCATGTTAGTGTTGTATTCAGATTTATGCATTCACCATCAAAACATCATCTTGGAGCAGCCAAGCGTATTTTACGCTATATTATTGAGACTAAAGATTTTGGCATTTGGTATTCTAAAGTCTCTAATTTCATATTATTTGGCTTTACTGATAGTGATTGGGCAGGTTCTTTAGATGATAGAAAAAATACTTCAGAAAATATTTTCAGCTTTGGATCTGGGGCAATATCATAGAGATCGGCTGCTTGTCAAGCTATATGGCTAAGAAGACTTTTGTTGGATCTTCATCAACATCAAAATGAAGCAACAACTATTTTTTGTGACAACAAACCAGCAATAACAATGACAAAGAATCCAATTATGCATGAACGAACAAAACATATTGAGATACATCATCACTTCATTCGTGATCTGGTGGAAGAGGAGAAAATTAAGTTAAAATTTTGTGGCACGGATGAACAAATGGCAGACTTGTTCACCAAAGCTCTTCATGTGTGAGCATATTTTTTCTGACAATTACTCGGAGTTTGCAGCTTTGAATCAAGGGAGAGTGTTGAAATATGATTCAAAATATTGTCGCATCAACGCCAACATGACATGACTTATTTTTTAGTGGTGTTGTTAGTGGGTTGTAAGTGTTGTTGGTGGTGTTATAAGAGTGTGTTAGTAGTGTTGTTAGTGGTGCTAGTGATGTGTCCCATGTTTCATTTGTAATCATGATATTTGTGATCATGTTCTTTCCCACCTTTTTAGCCACTATCTCCATGATTACTTTGTGCTCTAAAGGAGACCAGATTATGTAGCCTTTCACTCTTATTCAATATCCCATGAATACTTCTTCTTTGGCCCTTGGCTTTAGTTTTCCTCCGCTGACATATAATATGCAGAACAATAAAAAACTTTTAAGTTAGTATAATTCGCAGAATTTCCAAATCATATCTCAATAGGAGTTTTGAGATCAATTGCAGTCCTCGGGCTTCACCAAGTAGCAGACTATGTTAACAACCTCAGCTGAGAATGCCCTATTCAGGCCAACATTAGAGAGCATGCACCTTGCTCTCTCCAGAAGCGTTCTGTTCATACGTTCAGCCACACCATCTGTTGTGGAGTGTGTCTGATGGTGTGATGTCTGGCAATGCCTTGATCTTTGCAGAACTGATCAAATTCAGACGAATAGAACTCCAGATCATTGTCAGTACGAAGATGCTTCACCTTCTTTGATGTCTGATTCTCCACCAGAATCTTCCACTCCTTGAAGGCCATGAAAGCCTCACTCTTATGTTTCATCAAGAATACCAAAGTCATCCTTGAGTAGTAATCAATCACAGAGAGGAAGTATCTAGTGCCTCCTAAAGATGAAACATGAGAGGGACCCAAACAATTAACATGGATGTAGTCGAGAGTCGCCTTCGTTCTATGCACTGCCTTGCCGAAATGATGTCGACGCTGCTTATTGAAGATGTAGTGCTTGCAGAAGCTGATTTCAGAAATCTTCTGACCTCCTAAAAGATCTCGCTTGCTGAGAATGTTCATCCCATTCTGACTCATGTGTCCAAGCCGCATATGCCATAACTTTGACATATCTGAATATTATGAACTAGCCACCGCAACAACACCAGAGATTGTTTTGCCTTGTAGTGTGTACAAGGATTTCTGCCTGACTCCCTTCATGACAACAGTATCACCCTTTGTGATAATGAGAACACGTCCAACAACATTGATCTGACATCCTTTAGAGTCCAAGACTCCTAGTGATATCATGCTCTTCTTTAATTGTGGAACATGACGAATATCTGTTAGTGTCCTCATCTTGTTGTCATGAGTTTTAATCTGAATAGAGCCGATTCCAACAATCTTGCACGACGCATCATTGCCCATGATGACATTTTTGTCATCAAACTCTTGATAAGTTGAAAATCACTCCTTGTTCGGAGTCATATTATAGGAACACCCCGAATCAAGAACCCAGCCTTCCTCTAAACATCCTTGATCAGTTGTAGCAAGAACCAGATCATCTTCTGAATCTTTGCCCTGATGTACAATCAGAGCAACTATTGTATTCTTTTTCTTAAGGCAATCCTTCTTCAGTGGCCTAGTTCCTTACAATAGTTGCATATGTTTCTCGGCTTTGGTTTCTTGTACTTCGGTTTTGGCTTCCCCTTCTTCGTGGCATGTCCCTTCTCCGTAGTCGAAATCAACCATGCAGCTTGAGTCTTTGCAGAATTACCATAAGCCCTATGGCGAAGTTCACGATTTGTAGACTTGATCTTATTTCTTCTAGACTTATAGTATTTCTCCCGACGATCATAGATTGAACAAAATTCTCAAACGAAGAAGGAAAAGAAACTAACAGAAGTAGAGCAACATCTTCATCATTAATCTTTACATCAATATTCCTCTACTCCATCAACAACGTATTCAGTTGATCAAGATGTTCTTTCAGAGGGGTACCTTCTTGCATGCGGAGGGTGAACAAACATTGCTTCAGTAGCAAATTGTTGGTGAGGGGCTTCGCTATGTACAGACTCTCAAGTTTCAACCACAGACCTACCGCCGTTTCTTCATCGACGACCTCGATTATCACCTCATCCACCAAACACAGCAGGATCATCGAGTGCGCCTTCTCCTCCTGTGACGTCAAATCTTCGAAATGATCTCCTTAGATTTGCCCTTCGTATCTGTCTCCTTCGCTTTGGCCTTTGCGAGCGGTGCCCAGATCCCCTGTTGTTTCAGAAGTGGGCACATCTTAATCTGTCATAGCCCGAAGCTACTTCACCCGGTGAACTTCTCGATCTTCATGTTGTTGGACGTCATCTCTTCATCTAATCTCGATTCGACGATGAACCCTAAGGCTCTGATACCAGATTGTTAAGAAAGAATAGGCGAAAGAGAAAAATCAACACATAGAATACACACATATTTATGAGGTTCATCCTTAACTGGACTACGTCCTCGGGCGACGGCTAGAGTTATTTCTTTGATGTGGAAAAATAACAGATGATACAAGATACAGAAATAATCCAAACATAGGGAGCTTATATATAGACTCTCAATACAAAATAGGAAATAGAAGCCCTAAGACTGTTTAGGTTTCGAGAGCTTTGTTGCCTCAAATATTCGACGATTGTGATGCGCAGAAGGTCATATGGATTTTCATTGGGTTAAGATTCAAGGCACAGTCAACATATTTGTTGACCATGGTGGTCAATAATCAAGTCAAGGTTAATTGTCGCATAGTGTCCCGATGACCTCCTCGAACACGTGATGGATATCGACTCGTTTGCGTAGCAGTGTTCGTTTTTTAGGCGTTACAATTACGGGTCTTATATTTGAAATATTTGAAAATATTTGACCTAATGTTAAAGTGATGCATACACCTATATTATACCGGTCAACGTCCCAATGCTATGTAGCAATCATCTTTTCTGGTATAATTAATTATTAATACAATAAGACTTACGTAAGCTATATGTTGGGGTTATAGAAAATAAATATGTTGTAATTGTATATGTATATATATGATTACAGCAATATGACATCTTTTACCCTATCAGAATGGGAAAGTCACTGCTCGTTAATTAATTCACATCCTCATATATGCCAAGGTTTCAACTTTCTCAACCAAAATTTGACTTCCTATTTCTTTTCCTTTTATTTTTATTTTTATTTGTTTGTTGTCCTTTTTCCTCTAAATTACCTGAGGTATTATATTTACAAGCTTTTATATTTTTTCCTTTGTGTCCCTTTAACGTATTTACTTTTATTTTTTGTCAGTCCATCTTTTTTCTTTGATCCTCAATCTTTCAACTTTTTTAGTTTCTCAAATGTTGAGTTTACAAATTTTTATGTAGTATATCTTGTGCATTTAACTTATTTATTTCTATTAGAATTTTTTTCTTGAGATATAATTAGTGGCATTTTGTCTCTTGTAATATATTTTCAACACCATGACATGGGATATCAACTTTTTCTATATATTTTTATATAGTTATGCAATTTAATAGTAATATATCTTATTTCATGCAATTTTTTATTTGTGAAGAATTATCCATTAGTGTTGTGCATAATCTACATTGCTTATTTTTATTTATTATTCTGTTAACAAATTGATGACCAATAGTATATTTCTTTATCTTATTATATTTTATTATTTTTAATTTATTTATTCAATTTGAATCAACATAAAAAAGTTAACAGTTATTTGTGGCATTAAATTTTTTCTTGGAAAATATCATGTCTTCAAGATATATTTCATGGTTAGAAAACGAAAAAAAATAGAGGATCTATATTTCATGGTTAGAAAAAGTGATGAGAGAAATTAGAGGATCTTTTATTTTGTTATATAATTTGTTGATAATAAATTGTGGGGTGCCCTTATTGCCACTCCTAAAAGCTTAATGCCACTCCTCCTTACCCATCTTTACCTTTCTTTATTATACTAATAAATAACTTAACTAATCCTTCTTAAAAGTTATCAATTCCCAATAAAGTTAATCATATAGATTAATATTTTATCTCTTTTAATACTAACCAGATTTTTTTATCGAAAAATTATTATTATATACTTACTTCATTACAACTCAATGTTTATTATTATATTATATTATTTATATATTTTCTAAATCATACATTATAATATCTTTTTATGTTAATATCATATGTTTTTTATGAGTGCGTAATATAATTTTTTTGTTAGAAGTACATGACCTTTTTTTATCAAATAAAGTATAAAATATAAATATTTATTATTCATACATTACATCTCCATAATTTGCATCTTATATTTTATTTTTTTTAAAAAAATATTACACACATATACTAATTAATATATATTTACTTTTTAGGATATCTAGAATTTGATATCTACAATAAATTTAGTGATAAACACTAAATTGATTTATTTATAAAAAAATATCTAAATCACATTAAATATCACTCATATAAATAATATATTATAAACTTAGGTGTAATAAAAATAAATAAAAAGTAATAAAATGATATATTTTTTCATAAAAAATGTGTGGTATTAATAGAAAAAAATATTATGATATATTGCTAAGAAATTATATAAATAATATATATATATATATAATAATTAATTATAGTGAAGTAAATAAATAGTAATAAAAAATCTGATTATATTAAAGGATCTATAATATTATTAACTCTCTTGGGAATGTGCTAACTTAATAAAGTTGTTTAATAGCATAGAATCAATAAGAGTAAATTTGATAAAAAAGAGTGGCATTAAGAATGTAGGAGTGACATTAAGGGCATCCTAAATTGTGAACCCATGAAAACAATTCTGGCTTCGTCGTTGACATGGCAAATGGTAAAATATAAAGAACATGATGTAATTTTCTCTCTCTCTTAACCCTTTCCATCATTCATCTTCTTCGAATTTAATTTGTAGATTACTGATATTAAAAACTTAATAGCAACATCTTCAACTTTACAATATAGTATTAATGAATTAGTCGTTTCGTAGCTACTTGGTTTATAATTGCATGGTACTTTATGAAGATAATGACAAGAGATTGATAATTTAGACATGTTTGGTTCATGTGTTTGTTCTTTTATGTGCCTCCTCCTCTTTCAAGGGGAAGAGGAAATATGTATATGTTACGAAGTCAGCAGGGAGAAATGTTGCACAGGAGTGTCTTCTCCTAATCCATTTATACGTTGCCTTTTGTGTGTCCATTTCTGAAGTACAGTAAGAAACATATTGCAAAGTTGTTTTAGGTTTTTTTTTTTTTTGCTTGGACATACAAATTTTTAGTTTTCAATGTTGGGAAGTTACTGATCTGATATATAAATAACTTATGACTACTGCTTAATTCCTCATTAAGAAGCGTGCGAGTAAATGAGACAGTGACAAGGACCTGGGATTTAAACGAACTGTCCCGGACCCGGAGAGAGAGCAGAAGATGAAAAAATACGTTTCTAGATTTGCTTATCTATAATATTTTTTTATCCTATTTATTAAGAATATAAATATAAAAATATTAAATTCATCTAATGCTTTATCGGAGGTGTATTCTAATTAAATAGGTACATCATATCTCCTAGCTTGTAGATTGTTATATTTGAGATGTACAATTAAAACTAAAATAATATATTTAAGATTTATATTTCATACTTATTTTTTTCAATCACGAATTTTATATCCAACGGTCCAAATGATAGAAAACAATGTATCCTATTTGAATATGGTACACTTTCAATAAATTCACAATAGAGGTGTACCATATTATTTTATGGATTATTAGATCTGAAATATACTGTTAAAATTAATAATCTAATTAAAATTTATATTTTTTACATATTATTTTCAACCACGAGTCTCATATTCAGCAGTCCAAATAATAGGAGACATGTTATAACATACTTAAATAGAATAAATTTCCATTATATTCATATGAGGGTTTAATGGAGATGTAACTTATTTAAATATAATACATTGTATCCTTTATCTTATAGATTGTTAGATCTGAGATATGCGATTAAAATTAAATAATTTATTTAAGATTTAATTTTTTTATTTATGAGTTAAATGAGGGTGCTGCCCACCTCAAGGCAGCACCCTCCGGTCTAATGGTATGGGCCATTAGATTTGTCCAAAAACATCTTGGACGTTATTTTTCGTTTAAATCTTAACATATTTTTTATATTTTTTTCCACCAAAACCTACATGCATCCCCAAATGTTTCCCTATGTTTTCTCTCCTTCCCTCTTCTCTTTCTCTCTCTCTCTCTTCGACGATCCCTGCTCGCCCGACGATGCTGTTCCAGTGATCTCTCTCCGGTGATCCCTGCTTACCCAATGTTGCTGCTCCATCTCTCGTTCGCCCGACCGCATTGTTGCTCCATCTCTCGCTCGCCCTGCTGCTTTATCTTAGTTTCAGATTTTTTTTCATGGCTCGCTTTTGTAGTTTTCAAACTTTTAGAGGTGCAAGAATCTATTTGTGATTCATTGAGAGGTATTGTCATTATAAAAAAATTATTGAATTAGACATAAAGTGTGATGATGTTAGGATTTTGAGTTGTGGAACAAGTTCGAAAGTGGTGTGCATTAAAAGCCATGTTTTTTTCCTATTTTAAAATAAATTGGAATGCAAGAAAACAAAGAAAAAATGCTTTGGGTCTTGGAAGTTGTGTTCTAACAGAGGAATTAAGAGATCTCGAATGATTATTGTCTGGCACCTCATGAATCCATAGCTGAAAGAAGTCTTGGATAAAATGGTAAACTTCAAGATGAAACATTCTCTACCATCAATCATAACTCCTAATGACTGTTTATAAGAACTAGTGTTAAAATAGTACCTTAAATACTCAAATAACTTGTGATTCATTGAGCGTGCAACAATCACTAATGAGATCAGAAAAGTTGACATATGAATAGTAGAGTACTAGTGTGAATGCTATGCAATTACTGAACATTATTGTGAACACATCATAAGCTTTAACACATTAATCACTTTATGGAAAAAATGCTTCTAATAACCTTCTCAAAACAAATACGCAAAGTGATACAATTCAAGTACATTTGTAGAAGTCAAACATTAAGGGAAGTTTCATTCCTCTAGATTGTATTCTAGAGAGAAACTAAACATATGATTAACAAGGGTTGACTCTTTTGTTGCACACTCCTTTGGAACTGCTTTGCACACTAATCTACAGCCAGTTTCCAAGTAAACAAAATCCAAGGAATGAATTGAAGCAAATCAGCAGGATGTTGGATAAAAAATAGCAGGGGTCTTTTGTGATTAGAATTGAGAGATGCATCTCCCTGCAGGCTTCATTTCCTCCTTCCACATCATGCTGATGTCCTTGGCAACCCTGACTGCATCAAGGGAGGCACCAAAGAGCCCCCTCATTGTGAATCCAACAACGTAGAGCCCACTCTTGCCTTTCCGTCCATTAGGGAATGGAGTCCTGGGGAGTCCCTTCTTGGTGAAGAAATTACATCCCTGCAAAATTGAACCATGCACATCAGTTTCAACATCACTCCAAAAGCCAAAGGAAATCTTAAACATTCCTATGTATCTTCAGCATCCTCCTTAGATTTCCTCATATTTACTTAACAATACTTGCCATACATATTTGATATATTAACCACTAAAAGAGAGAGAGAGAGAGAGAGAGAGAGAG
>LTAE01009732.1:0-18062 GCA_001647135.1 Pontederia paniculata
CAGGAATCCACCAGCACCTTGGAAATAATCCAAGGTCAAGAACGTGCGCACACAAACTCAGAATTCAGAAAATTTCTGAACTGGAAATTTTATTAAAGAGATGATAAAAAAAACAACTCTCAACAGCCAGACAATATAAAGTTTCAGAACTAAGACTCTCAACAAACTAACTAACAACCTTATCAAAACTAGGACTCTTGCAACCTAACAGAAAATAAACTAAAATAACAGATTCTCTAAATCTGAAACTAAATCAAATCCAACTAATTCTCAGCCACTGAGATCTTGTTGCATGCCATCAGAATTCTGCACAATATTATCCTCCATTATATAATTAGGATCTACATCAAAAACGAAAAGGAAAGAGTAAGTGGTTTGTCAAAGGACTGAGTATGTTCGAGGACCAAAGTGATGGGAGGCAATTGTAAGACAGTGGATGAGGCTTCTGAACTGGCATCTGAGCTAAAGAAGAACTATAAGGACTAGTAATAGAGTAAAAAAGCCCCAACATGACATGATGATCGAAATAAGTCATGATGAGAGAATAGGAGACAGGGCAGAGTTGCTGATAGGAGGGACTTTGATGAGATTATCGTGCAATACCATATGCTCCTTGAGATGCTCAAGCACCACCATCGCCAGAGCAACAACATCATTCACCACAATAGCAGCAAAAAAGAGGCCCTTGCCAATACTACCAAAGGTTTCATCTTGTAGATTGTCACCGCAAGATCGGAGCATGTATCAATTGTGGCAAATAGGGCCACTATATTAGGGACTGACCCGATCTAAAGAAGGACGATCAAGATTGTTGCAAAGAAGGAGGCCCTACTACTCTAACACTTGGGAGAGTTTGCAATATGCAAGGTGACGTTGAACACCAAGGATGTAATATCCTAAAATTTACTTATGTGCCAATTGTTTTGTCAAAAAAAAATAATTTAGCTCATTATTCTTTTTATCATCATTTATCTTAATTTTATTGTCACATAGTTATTTAGTTTCTAATTCAATAAGCTAACTAATCAGCTTAAAGTGAGTAATTTAATTATTTACTAATAATACAATTTAATTAGTCAATTTTATTAATTAGTTTTGATTAATTAGATTCAACATCTTTGTCTTTATCTCCAAAATTATGCCACAACATGACACCACAATACTCCAACTTTTCTATGCAGTCCACCACCTCCTCCCCTAAGTCAACAAAGGGTGTGTGTTATTTCTTTGCTCACCGCCTCCTAACTCAATTTTATCTTTTTACGCACATTTCCACCGCCATATGTCCTTAGATATCTAACTAATCTGGCAGGACATCTTAATTGAATTGAGTATTGTTAGAGTATTTTTATTTTAACCCACCGCCTGTTAGTACCCATTATTTTTTTCACCGTTTGTGCCCATTATTTTTTTCACCGCTAGTTGTGTTAATTTAAAACAATTGTTATCAATTAAATTAAATGAATGGGATGAATAGGTAGATTACTTATTATTTATTTGAATATTTGATTAGTTATAAATGATCTTACAATACTCTGGAGTTATGCCATTTTTATGAAGTGACCATTTAAAAGTCTAATTTGGATGGAACCAAAGTTTATATAAACACACCTATATCGAAATGATTTGAGTAAAAAAGTATACTATTGTCTTGCTATCTGAGAACTTTAGTGGAATTAATATGTAGTTATACTTAAAATAAAATAAGTAAATCATATAAGAGAAACCTAAATGAGTTAGCGCCTAATTTAAGTGAAATAGTTAGAAAGTAATGTGTATAAAAAAGTTGTGATAACAACAAAGAGTAGCTAGCAGTTCTTAAATTTCTCATTCGCGATTTAAATGTTAGTTGTTGTGGAAATTGTGAGTGAATTATAGCAAAGAATACTGAGATTAAAATTTATGTTAAACTATAAAAGTTTAGTTTCTAGCGAAGTTCATTTCACAAAGTTTGAAAATTGTGTTAAAAGTTATAAATGGATCTTCTAGTGTCTTTCAATTGATTAAGAGTGTAGAGTTTATTTACTTAATCAACCGTACTGTGATAATTACTGTAAATGTATTGATTCTGATAACTTAAGTTAGTAGTCCATATGACATTTTCCTTTCGAGGAAATGATAACCAATTCTGAAGTATACTTTATAGTATACATACATTGAAGATGCAAGCAAGATAAATTAGTGATTTAAGTGTTCATTTGAAATCACTAGTTCATAAATGTACATATACTTTGTTTCTATTTATAGTACATGTGTTATGTTTATTTGTCAGTTGTATTATCTTGTATGAACCTTATCTTTGTGCTATTGAGTATCACATGCCTATATAATGTCTATGAATTAGTAAGTTGATGTCTCCTAGTATATGTATTCACCCTTTTTGTACTCGGTACGACTAAGATTTTGATGTGTTGAAAATGATATGAAAAATATGTTCATAATGGCTACATGCTTCTATGCTTATGAAAATTATGATATTATATAAAATGTGATATGTTCATAATGAAAACTATGATATTATATAAAATGTGATGATCAATGATATTGTTTACATGATCAACAAAAAATTGAATTGCTTTATTGCAATTGTGGTATATGATTGATATGACATGATATGACATTTGCATCTTATAGAGGCATGCATTTGCATTATCCCTGTCGGGTTGATATGTTTACCCCTATAAGTTGAAATACTTTATAGGACCGATATGATAAATTTCCGGAAGGATGATTTAAGATTGTTGGACCCAAGTGCCATACGAACCAAAGTGCTACATTGTAGAATCGAATGTGAGACACCACTTGAATTCATAGGGGTCACCTCTAGAATCCATCAACCATTACNATATTATATATGCATATTTTCCCCTGCATTTGGATCCTGCAAGTTAAGTATGAAAGGAGATCAATGCTCATGGCATGGTTTGACACATGGAACAGAGTCAAAAAGATATTTCAAATTAAGTTCACATTTATTTTGGACAATTTATGTTGGATATAATGTTGTTTTATTTGTAAAATATTTTTAATGATATATGTAAGTACATGGAAGAATAACTTGTATTATCATGTTCAGGTTTATGTTTCTATTTAAACTTTTACATTGAAAGAAAGAGCTTTAAATTTTAATATTATGAAATTTTAGTTAAATGTCAATTAGTAACGATCAAGATTTTGAGTTGATTCATATAATTGTATGTTCCACTGACTAGAGAAGCTGGGTCATTACAAATAATGGAGTCAACAACACGCACAAAGTAAATTGATCCACCTTTAAACTCTTTTCGCAACATTTATGCAAATAAACTCTAGAATTCCAAGAAATACTTTCTGCTGCTGATCGCTCAGAATGGTCAGATCAACCTGCAAAGATTGGAGATGCAGTTCTAAAGTCACCACACTTTCAGTTTACATATATCTACTAGAGATTTGTTTCCCTAGTCCCAGCAGAGCAAATTTGATTGCAAAGACGAGACATTGAGAAAATGAGCGGATTAAACTGGGAAAGCGCATCCCTTTCGCCGAAATCTTCGAACAACTTGCGCGCAAGGTCGGGACAGGAGCACTTGGCGTACAGATTGAGGAGGCCGGCAGGTGCTGCGTCGTCCCAGGACACAATGCCCGTCATGATCGCCCTGGAATGGAGGAGCTCGGCGTACGAGAGAGGCTCTTATGGTTCTGGAGGAGGATTTGAGCAGAGCGAAGAAGGGTACGAGAGCCCTTGCACCAGGAGGAGGAGGAGGAGGAGGAGGAGGGTACGAAGAAGGAGGAGAAAAATGTGCGCACTTGTTCTTCTTCCGCCTCCTCTACAAAAGGCGGCAACAAAAATATGAAAAAGAGAGAAAGAGGAACCAAAAAGGCCTCCAATTAGATTTATGGGCTCGGCCCAACACAAAGAAAATAAAAGGTTATTTTCACTTCACTTGAGGGTAGTTTAGTAAACTAGATTTCGTATATATTTTAGGGTTGAGTGGCGCCTGCGAGCAGTAGGGTTTCGTGAAGGGACGGTAGAGGAGGCGGCGGCGGCGGCGGCGGCAGGCAGGCAGGCGACCATGGTGGAGAAGGCGAACAAAGGCGGGAGGAAGGAGGAAGTTGTGGCCAGGGAGTACACCATCAACCTCCACAAGCGTCTCCATGGATGGTAAAGGACCAGCGTCCCCTCTGATCCGTTCTTTTCCGATCTTTTCTTTTTCAAACATTTTTTTTCTTGATCTCTATGTGACTGACAAGGATATCATCACATGCTACGTTGGAAACTTTTTTTTTTGAATTATGTGTTTGAATGTGCTGGAACTGTACATTTTAGGGTATAGTTTTTGTTCGTTCGCATTGGGCATTTCCATCTCCTTTTGTTGTTTCATCTGCCGTAGCAACATTAAATTCGAAAGATTTCTCCTTTATGATTGCATGGTCTCACCTTGGGAAGCTTGAAAGAACCTTATATCGCACCTTTTATTTCTTTCACCATGTTGATTAAATGTATGTGGTGTGAAATCGTAAGCCATATATTTGAGCCCAATATAGTTGGTTCATCGTGATTTTGTCATCAATTTCCTCGGAAAAAGTAGCTTTTTTTCATCAATTGCTATTTCCGATGGAATTATTCTCGCTCTTCTAGATAGGAACTTGTTAACAAGTGGTCATAGGTGTTGGTTCATTTATGATTTCAGTATGTGATTGGCATTCTTCACTAGAGCAAGTTACCTGTTTGTTACTACTTCCGTTTGCCAGAGCTAGAGCTAGTCACAACCTGACTCTGTCCATGATCAGGATCAATGGATTTTATCCTTTTCTTCTATTTCTTGATATCATTATGGTCAGGATTCATGCATAATTTTTTTGAAGAGTTGTGTATTCTTGATTAGGGGTAGGAGAAAAATGTTGATGTCCACAGTCTTCTCCATTGGAGTTTGGGCTGGCTAAATGACCCTGCAAACATAATGAGAACAGCGTACCCAAAATTTTGGATATTTTTCATTAATTGACATTTCCAGTATCATCTTTTTCATTTTTCTGAGTGTGAACTTCTTAGCAAAGTAGCCATGGGTGTTCGTGGATCTACAATTTCTGGTGATAATATTGAAAATTAGAGAATGTTTCATTTGTCTTTGGAGACAATAACTTGGTTGTTTCTGTTTCTGTGCACTGGAGCTGTCCAGAGGATGCATCTCAATTTATGAGGAGGAAGTTGTCATAGGTGCTTGTGAATCTATGGTTTCTTGTGATATTCTTTAAAATGAGAGAATATATCATTTATTTTTTGAGACAATAACTTGATTGTTTCTGTACACTGGAGCTTTCTAGAGAGTGCTTCACAATTTATGAGGAAGTAATCTTTTTTTTATTGTTACAAAAGAGAGTAGGGCTGTTAAGAACTATCAAGGTCTGTGCATTTTGTCCAAGCATGATTATTTTGTTTACTGTTTAGCCAACTGAGCTTGATAAAGCATTGCCAGATTGTGCCCAACTGTTTCTTGGGCCTCTTAGGGATATATCTTGCCTAGTTCTTATCATATAATTTGCCTACATATTTTTGCCATTGTTTCTTCTCTGCCAGTTTAATGGGAGTTGCCTGAAATGACTTGATTGACTACTTTGGTTGTCTTAGAAGCAATTCATATTGCCAATTATCTTGGTAAAAAGCATTGACTATATTTGAATTGTATTCTCATGCATTCATATTCACAATTTATATGCCAAGATGTTGAAAGCTCGAGTATAAAAAATTTTCTGTGTGATCTTTTCATGTTCTGTTGTGAGAATAAGAACACAATTCATTAATTACTATCTGTGTGATGCAATGACAAGTCAGTTCGTTTTGGTTATACAAATGTGTGACATGATGGCTTTTCTTGATGTTTTTGTTTTTGTACAGCACTTTCAAGAAGATGGCGCCAAAGGCTATCAAAGAGATCAGGAAGTTTGCTCAGAAGGCTATGGGTACCACAGATGTAAGAGTTGATGTCAAACTTAACAAACATATATGGAGTCGAGGTATTCGAAGTGTTCCGAGGCGGATTCGTGTGAGGATTCATCGCAAACGGAATGACGAAGAAGATGCCAAAGAGGAGCTCTATTCTTTGGTCACGGTCGCGGATATCCCTGTTGAAGGGTTCAAGGGGTTGGGTACCAAAGTTGTTGATGAAGCAGACTAAAGTCTCTTTTTGACACTTTTTATGAGCATGGGCATTTGCAGATTAAACAGCAACATATTTTTAACCACTTTCTCAGCTTTTGGAAATTTTTTATCTTTGCCGTCCACTTTCTCAAGTGCTGCATTTGTTTCTAATTTTGTTTTAAACCATGGAAGTCTCTCGTTTGCTTACTTTAAGTCTGATGAATGGTTGGTTAGTTTGTTGCAGTTTTGCAGTTAGTGTTTCAGTGATCGCATAGTTTCTTTCTTCAGCAATGTACCTTTAGTTTTTTTTTTAATTTCGATTGCAAAGAGATGCTCGTGGAAATCCAAGTTAACTTTAAAAAAATGAGATGCAATCGGTGCTATTATTCATTTGGATTAGTAGTTTGACTGTACCTGAAACTGGGTGAACTTAATGGAAAATTTGCTTACTATGATCTTAAGTTTTTTCTAACCAGACGCCTTATAACGCCTTATAAATTGTTTTCTCTGTAGGTTGAATCAGACTGTCAGGTTTTAGGGTTTTAATTTAATCAACATTTTTCATGGCATTAATTTGTTTGCATCAACAAAGCCTAACCAAAAGGAAAGTGACATGTTTTCGAGCTGAGAAAATAACTAAAGAATGCAACGAAGTTTCTTAAGCATCGGTCTCGTATAAGATATACATCCCAAAGATTTTTGAAACAGTTAAAGAGTTTGAAAGTCACATCTTGCGAGTTGCCGAACCACTATTAAAGTTTTTTTGGACCTCGATATATAAATGAAACTTAGATGGATGTTCGTCTAATGACAAGTAGATCCCAAAAGGGAATGGAAATTTCAGATTAGATGTGTATTTCAACTTTGACTAGTATAAACATAAGCATATATGATTTTTTTGTCAAAATGGCCGAATCAGGCTGGTTTCTGTTACAAAGAATACAAGCAAGTAAAAATGGTGTGATGTGGAAATGCCTTCCAAAAGAGAACAGAAGTCTACAATCACAATGGAGGATAGAAGTATGATGACAACGAGAATCCTAGAAATAGAAGACCCCCGACGGTTGCCACAGTTCTCTGTGAGATCTTTGACGCCAGCATGCTCCCTCCAACCACCGCTAATGAGGTACATATGGTGTGACCTATTGTTGCTCCGACCGCAACTCCGACTGCATTCTTGTGGGTTGCCAGCTGCGCGCCAAGTTCTCAAATTATGAATCATTTGAACAATTAAAAAGAAATGCAATCATACAAGCAAGGCACTCAGAAATCATATCTCAATAACCTTGGATGTAGTTTGTTTATTATCAAATGGGCTTGAATAAAAAAATATGTACATTTTTTAGGATGAGAAAAGGAGGAAGGGAAGAACAATTTTTGAAATTGGTGTATTAGTTTGCCAAACTTTTACGGATGCCTGTGTCAACTTCTCCATATACTGGTGACTTCATGTGAAATTAGCAATTTTCAAGAAGAAAGAACAGGCGAAAAAATAATCTAAACAAATCTCATCACAACATATGGAAATTAGAAATGATTCCCTGGACAATCTTTTGTGACATATTCTACAAAAGATCAAAAAAGGTTGTGGCATGTTCTCAGCTGATGTGAATAAGAAAAATTCAAAATATGTATGTTGCCACATGTAGACAGCTTGCATACAATTTTAAACAATGTAATTTGAGTCAGAATTCAAGGATAAATTTTGCATCATGCAATTCAAAACACTATATAGCTGATTCGTTCGTAAAGCAACTTCAAAACTAATCTTAAAACAACCAGATAACTGTTTCTGACATGGATCACCAGCCAAGAGGAGCAGCTGTACTTTTCGACGCACAATTTTCCTCTCAAAATGTCTCCTGAATTTCTTTCTAACAGCAGAACCCTTTATAAAGAATGATTGGTAGCACATACTTTCAACGTTAACTAAACAACTGAATACCACTCAATTTCAAAATTGCAAAGTATGGCAGTCTCTACTTTGGTTAGACATTGGAAATATGTTGTCTGTTATAGAAGACCTTGACCATTGGTAATGTTAACTTTAAAATGGACTCAAAACACTGAATCACATGCACAATTAGTCCAAAATATAAAGCATTGCAGTTTCCAGATGAAAATTTTATGCCTAGTGGAATAACATACCGCAATAGTTGCTATCTGACTGCGATCTCCCCATTCAGCCAAAAAGGTCAAAATAAATGACTGCAAAAGAAAAAAAAAATATTGTGTTATATTAACTGATATATTCATCTATGCCTTCGCAGTGTTATTGCAAATATACCATTAATTTTCAACCGATTGAATACAAGAAACTAGAGGAATCTAATTGTTATCTAAGGCAGTGATGCAATTGTTGATACAAGAAAGTAAATGAAACATGAGTTGCTAGCACAGACCAAAAAGAAAATATAGATGCACAAATGTATGTTGATAAAATCTAAACCTCCAAAAAAATCGGTGTACAAAATCTGGAAAAGAAACGGCGTATGGCTGATTTCCCTTGCCCTGACTCAAGTTTCTCCTCTACCTGCATGCATATAGTCAAAAAATCAATCTACAGATGCATGAAGAAATAGTCATGTTCCATACCAATGATATTAAAAATAAAAATGTCTAACAAAGCATGATATGATACAGTTGCTACTATGATTTTATCTTTTTTAAGAATGGGAAGGATGACTATTCGAGATCAATACTCATCTAAGTTTATTCATAAATACAAAAAGTGAACAGGGTATACAGATATGGGCTCCCTTAAGTTACACGTTCCTCATTCCCAACATAAAAATTGCATGATTTACAATGTTAGTCCACATAGTGTTAGCAACCCTAAAGATAGCCTCTTTGTGTTGAATCCATATGGCCAAAATTTGCTACTTTGGAATTCTGTATCCACATGAAACACCTAACTGATATGGCTAAAACAAGTTAAACTACAGAAATGATTGACTATTCATTTTTTCATAAGAAAAATATCATGAGAACATAGCAAAAAAAAGAGCAAAGCTCAATTAATAAGATGAAGATCTTTGTCAAATAGATCAAATGTGAAAGGAATAGGGACAAAGAACAATTATATGATACAAATATAAAATGATAAACATACAAGAAACACATACTTCTTCCATTTCCTTCTTTTGTGATGCCTTTGAATCTGATCTCCAGGCAATATACAGTAACCGTAACCCAAAAAATGCATAAAGCACTGCATGAAGAGGCAATACCAGTAAGTATTGTTATGTTAAACTGATCACACCAAAAACATGATAGAAAGAATTTTCCTGTCCAAAAGTAGTCATCTTTCCAACTTCAACAATGAACATTTGGACATCAATTTCTCTCTTAAAAACAAAGTCAGACATCAATTAGTGAACAGGAAAGTTGAAGTCATTCTTGTTGTGCAGCATAATCTAAATAGGAAAAGTGGACTCAAGCAATCAAAAGTGGTGAGTGCTAATAACTGAGCATTAACTTCATATACATTAATAGAAACCTTCTTCTCCCTTAGGGAGATAATCTAGCAAAGTACTCTTATTTAGCTTCATAACTATTCATTTTAACAAAATAATCAGATCATGTCTTATACTATAGCGGTTCCTGTTATCACAAATTAAAATACATAAACACTAACCTAAAAAATAGCATACGATATGATGAGATACTAGCAGGCGGCAGGAAGCAGAGGCTTAGCCATGACCCATGAGTTCCAAGAGAAAGGAAACTTCCCCACAAACACATTTCTCTTGTACAAAAGAAAATGAGAAAAAAGTCCATGGAACCAAAAAAGTCAAACGCTCGATTTTGTGTACGTTTTCGAAGATCATACAATACTAATTAGCTTATATGAAATAGAAGTTTGTTGCTTCAATCAAATTCCAAGCACGGGTAATAGGATGATAATACCATTTTTTAGATGAAGGATGATAATAGTGTTACCACAATAAAACAGCTAGAACATTGAAATATATGTTAAGAATTTACTTGATGTATATGTAAGATTCCTATCAAAATACATGGAATGCTAGGAGAAAAAACATATTAATCAAACTATAATCACGCAGAAAAATCTTAAACAATTGTGCAGACCATCACCTGTTGCTGCACTATTTGTGTGCTTCCTTGAAATCAAGTTAGGCACAATCCTACCAAGTCCAGTAGACAAAATCTATATGAAAAAGAAAATTTATCAACCTACTGAAAAAGTGAGAACCTTTGAAAATATAGGGAACATGCTTGGCTTAACAACTATAAACTCAGTAATCAAATGCAGTAGTAGAAGTCATTCAGAAGATTGAGAATAATGGCACTACATAATACAAGAGCTTACTGTCATCACGAAAAGAGCACTCAGCGCCCCGAACAACACTATGGACTTCGGATGGCGCATTGCCATAAGAGCAGCAATTATAAAAGTCTCGTCTCCAATCTGTGTAACAGAAATGTTCAAAGAGAAAAGTAGTGATCAACACACACATTATTTCATAATTCCCTTCAGTACATGATTCACATCTCAGATTTTAGTACCAACCTCGCTAACCATAATCATGGATAAACTAGCAAAGAAGGCATCGAAAAGCCCCAGTCCTGTCTCCTCCGGCAAAAAATCCCCTTTCCCATTCCCAGGTTCCTTTACAAGCATCTACAATAAAAATGGATTCACGAAGACTTATCAATGTAGTCCTATGTCCTTAAAAAAACATTTTCTCCCATATTTTTACCAGTTTACCATAGTAATTTGAAGAAAATGATTCTTCCAAGAGCAGAAATTTCTAGGAAAAAGAGGTCTACAATAACTATATCGTGCAAGAAGCTAATGATCATACTTTGGAGCGCCGATCCAACGGACGGTCCCAGTCACCGGACGCGTTCTCTCCATTATCCTTCTCCAATTCCTGAATCACCCAAACCAATAAAAACTACACACAAAAAGACAGCCAAATCGCACAAGAATCAGGAGCGAAGAGATTACCTGAGCAGAGGAGGCAACAACCAGGAGGAGAGCGACCACGAGGACAAGGCGGAGGAGGCGACCACTTCGCCCGGCGCAACACCAATCCATAACCAGCGGCGGGGGGCGAATCGAAACGCCTGCTCAGATCCGAACTAAGAATCCGGACACGTCGATCCGACGGGGCTCGAAGGGTTGGATCGGATCTGCTCTGGGGAGGAGAAGAAGATGGAGAGGAACTCGTCGAGCTGCCCGGGAACTGTTCGAGATGAGAGAGAGAGAGAGAGAGAGAGAGAGAGAGATCGCACGCGCTTCTTCTTCCTCTTATTGCCTCGTTTTTTCAAGTATAAGTGCTCTTGCAACTTGTAAAAGAACGCATTTTTTTTATATTTTAAAGAGTTGTTTATTTTTATTCAAGCATAACATTTGAATTTTGCTACAAAATTTTCTATAGGATGAGGCGACAGAGATCACTTGATTGTAGTAGCAATAAAAAAAATATTTCATGTCCAAAATGTTTCATTAATAGAATTAAATTTGAACCACGAATTAAAAGATATTATTGAAGAAAAAAAAAAACAAAGCTACAAGCCTACACCAAATTATATAAACCACAAAATGGTAAGAGTTCATAATAAAAACAAATAATACTAGAGATCTTAGTTTTTAATTGCTTTAAATTTCATACACGAAACATAAAATTATCATGTACCTTCTTATTCTGGTAATAACCTGCAATCCTTTTATTAGGACGGGAAAGATTTTAACGACGTTAAATTTTATGATCTATTTAGATCAAGTTTTAGGCCAAGAAAATTTGTTCATGTCAACAACATTATGATGAAGAGTTGACCAGTATGAAAGAAAACGGACTCCCAAAAGCAAAAAGCATGATCCTAAGTATGTTAGGCGACAGAACAATTAATGCACAAAGGTTGCACCAGACAGAGCCAAAGTTTTCAAAGTTAAAGCACCATGAGGTTTCCTTCTTTCTCTTTCTATTTCTTTTCCCATGTGATTTTATGATGGATGCTACTTGCCTAACACATGTTATCTGATCATTTCTTAAGCAGTAGTATCATGTAATATGACAAAGGAATGAGGCATCAAGAGATGAATATACAAAAGAGTTCCTCCAAGTTTCTGACAGTGAGGCGTGCTGTTGCAACTCTGAACAAAAGAGAGTTTCTGAACATATCAATCAAACACATAGAACAATGCTAATTGCTAGGTGCTGTCAGTCTTCCATGGTCAAACAAGTTTCACACACTATCATCAGGAAAGAGTTGGAGTTTTTTATCAACTAGTCTGAGAACTTCTTAAGTAATGAGATCATGTAATATAGTAAAACAGAGGAGGTACCACGAGATGAGCATTTCATAGAATGCATCCAAGTTTCTAACAAGACCAATCTCA
Organism: Pontederia paniculata; assembly: GCA_001647135.1. Taxonomy (NCBI): domain Eukaryota; kingdom Viridiplantae; phylum Streptophyta; class Magnoliopsida; order Commelinales; family Pontederiaceae; genus Pontederia; species Pontederia paniculata. The sequence goes on from LTAE01009732.1 coordinate 12,489, forward strand.
CAGTGAGTTATGTTCTTGCAACTCAGAGAACATCAAAGTGAAAAATTTTGAACAGCTTAAAGCAATCACAGAAGACAATGCTAACTGATGTTTCAGTCTTTCATGCACGTAGAAGAAATTGAATTATCAGGAAAACATTGATTTGATTCCATATTGAATTCATCCCAGTAGGGTTCAGGTTCAGAGGAAAATCACAACTTGAAAGCAAACTGATTGGACATACATTTCATACATGACAAACTACAACATTAGTACGAATTAGCTTATTTACATGTAACTAGGAAATGTTGATGAGAAATATATATTCTAGGCTTTTAGTCTTCAGATATTGGAGAGCATCAGCACAAAGAGTTTCTAGGAAGGTTGTCTCCCGGTTTCCATCATTTTAATCTCCTTCAGCATCTTCACTACCTCAATCATGCTAGGCCTTTTCCATGGTTCATCAGCTGTGCAAGCCTTGGCAACTGCAAGCACCTGCACCATTTGCTCCCTCCAAAGGCCACTAGTAGGCAGGCACTCATCAAACACCTCAGCTTCCTTCCTCCGCCCAGCCATCCACCGCACCCATCCAACCAGATTTCCACCACCTTCTATTTCCTCCTGGCCTGTGGGAGGTTTTCCAGTTAACAACTCAAGCATCACCACTCCAAAGCTGTAAACATCACCCTTAGCAGTAGCCTTCATCGTTAGTCCATACTCTGGTGGAATGTATCCAAAGGTTCCAGCAAGATCAGTGCTAACATGAGTCTCACATGCGCTGATTATGCGTGCGAGGCCAAAATCAGAGACTCTTGGCTCAAAGTCCTTGTCTAGCAGGATGTTGCTAGACTTCATGTCTCTATGTATGATGTGTGGTACAAAGCCATGATGCAGGAATGCAAGACCACGAGCTGATCCCAAACAGATCTTGAACCTTGCAGGCCATCCAAGAGCCTCAACAGCATCGGCTCGATTCCGCAGCCAAACCTCAAGACTGCCATTTTTCATGTACTCATATATCAGGAACCGCTCATCATTGAATACACAGTAACCCAATAGGGGCACGAGATTTTGGTGCTTCACCTTGCCAATGGTTTCCATCTCTGCTAAGAATTCCCTATCACCTTGGAATTGACCACCACCATGGAGCCTTTTGATGGCAACCATATGACCTTCCTGCAGAGTTGCTTTATAGACAGTGCCAAACCCACCATCTCCTATAATGTGGGCTTTGCTGAAGTTCTCAGTTGCTTTCAGGATGTCATCCAGAGTTAACCGCAGTAAAGCATGTTCAAATGTAGCTATATTTATACTCAGTGGTTCCCTCATCTTCTTACCAAGTAGCTCGTCGCTGGAAGCAGGCTCAATGGCTGCTGGTTTTCCCTTGTTAGCAGAAAATGTAGACATACTGTTCTGCCTCCCTGTCCTCCATCTTAACAGGCCAATGAACAATGTTACGAAGCTGACTGCAGCAGCAATAGTTATAACACAAACTGAGCGATGTGTTAGAGCCCGGGATGATGGATAAGCGACCATAGGAGAGGAGAAAATGTGTTCGGCAAGGCATTGGTTAGTTGAAGCACAATTTTCTGGCTCATATCGATTGAACTTGTTGCCTGACAAATCAACGAAGGAAAGACCGACTATGCTGCATACATCACAGGGTATAGCATCCTGGAAATTATTATTCGAAAGGTCAAGATAAGTCAAGTAATCAAGATGTGTAAGTGAAGATGGCAAGCTTCCACATAGATTGTTGAAATGGAGGTCAAGGACAGAAATAGAAGTAAGATTTGAGAGTGAGTCTGAAATGGCTCCAGAGAAATGGTTGTAGCTGGCATTCAATATAAGAAGGGAGCTTAATCCCCTAGCAATGTTTCCTGGAAAAGGGATAGATCCTGAAAGTGAATTCCGGCTGACATCAAGATCAGTAAGGGTCTTGATGTCAAAGATGGATCTGGGAAAAGGGCCAGTGAGTTTATTAGAAGACAAGTTTAGCTTCACCAAATTTGGAAACCTTGGGCCTATCTCACTTGGAATGGGACCATCAAGTTCATTGTTCGACAGTAGGAGGCCTTGTAAATTTTTTGAAGGAAAAAACTGTGGCAGGATAGGCCCTGTAAGTGAATTTAAAGAAAAGTCAATGTAGGTGAGGTTTGTAAGATAGGCCAACTCAGGAGGGATGCTTCCATTCAGCCTATTGCCTTGCAACCTTAGCTCCTTCACCACAACACAGTTCATGATTTCTCCAGGAATTTGACCTGTTAGATTGTTATAGGAAAGGTCAAGTACACCATAATGCTGTGTGAACTCTGAATCTGGGTATGCCAGCTGTTGAAAACCAGTACAGATCTCACCAGGAATATGACCAGCGAGTTGATTGCCAGACAAAACTAAATTGTCTAGCAACTTCAGTTGGGATACAGACTTGGGAATTGGACCACTCAGATTATTTGAACCCAAATCCAGTGCTACAAGGTTTGTGCAGTTGAAAAGCTCTGCTGGAATCTGTCCGGACAATTTGTTCCCATGGAGTGACAAGTTTGTCAAGTTCCTCAATTCCCCAATTGACTTTGGAATGATTCCCTCAAAAACATTGTTGTCCAGTTGTAGCCTCTCCAGACCTGAGAATTCACCAATCCTAGTTGGTATTTGACCACCAAGCATATTGTTGCTGAGGGACAGTTCGAGCAAAGTTCTAGATTTCCATAATTGATCAGGAACCAGTCCGGAGAAGTTGTTGTGTGATAATTCTAGTGTAACAAGGGGCAGATTGCCTAGATAATCTGGTACTCTCCCATGCAAGATGTTGCCGGATAGAATCAAATCAGTGAGTTTGGAACAACCTCTAAATGTTGTCTCAATGGTTCCTGTGAGGTCATTCTCAGACAAAGAGAGAAAAGTTAGGGACTTGGCATCACATATCCTAGATGGAATCTCGCCTGAGAGCTGGTTGGCATCAGCTGAAAAAGAGGTCAGGAATTGCATATCCAATGGAGGTAAGGAGCCATTGAATAAATTCTTCCCTAACCTTATGGAGTAAGCTGACTTCCAGCTTGAAATCCAAGTAGGAATGGGACCCTCCAGATGATTATCTTCGACGATGAATGTACTGATATCTTTCAATCCAGCAAGGGACGCTGGAAAAGGACCAGAAAGTGAATTGAATGACAGATCTAGCATTTTCAAGTGTTTGCATTGTCCTAACTCTTCAGGTATTTGCCCACTTAATCCTGCATCAGCAGCTATCAGGTATGTCAAATTTTCCAACTCCCCTATACTCGAAGGTAATCCACCATCAAATTTATTCTCAGATATGTCCAAGTCAGTTAAACTTCTGAGTCCTGATATTTCCCTTGGAATTACTCCAATCAACTTGCAACTGTGGATTGAAAAATCTTTCAGTTGCTTCAGATTGCCAATCTCTATTGGGAGACTGCCAGTGAAGCTATTAGGTCCTAGCCAAAGCGATCTTAAACTTGTTAATCTGCCAATGTCACTAGTCAAACTACCAACAAAGCTGTTGTAGGAAAGGTCCAGAGTCAAAAGATTTTCCAGATAACCAATTCCAGGAAAGATGGAACCTGTGAGTAAATTTCTGCTGATGTCCAAATGTAAAAGCCTGGTAAGATTGCCCAAACTGCTAGGTAGCATGCCTGAGAAGGAGTTTGAGCTCAAGTCGAGATATTCTAGCATATTCAGCTTTCCCAGTTGATGAGGGAGGTTTCCAGAGAAGGAATTTTCAGAAACAGAAAGTCTTTTAAGATTCACCAGATCGCCAACTATGGCAGCCAAACCATCAGAGAATGAATTGCTGTCAAGAACCAGTTCTTTCAGAAGTTTCAGACGTGCAAGAGAAGCCGGGAGTGCCCCAGAAAATTCATTCTTACTTAAGTCAAGATACTCCAAACTTTGCAGGTCGCCAAGCATCGCTGGAATCCGCCCCGACAGGCTGCAGCTGCTGAAGTTGAGCCGTTTGAGAGATTTGAATTCTGAAATACACTTGGGAATTGGCATATTCAGTGGAATAGGAGATAGATTTATCTCCAAAACAATTTGACCAGTGCAAGTAATGCCTGACCAATTGCAAGGTGGAACAGCTGCATCAAACCAGCTTGGAAGCAGATGCTTCCCCTGGGGAATCGATTCTCTAAAAGTGATAAGATTTTTCAGGTCATCAGTATAATCTGCATCCGAGATGGCAATGCAGAGGATAAAGCACACAACGAAGAATGAGCCCATATGACTTCTCTGAAGTTTAGCTAATGATTCCAACATTTTGTGCACCTGCTCTTGCTGTAATGCTTTGAAGAAACGTCAATAAATCACAGAAATCTTCTGCACTTGGATTGGAGGGGATTTATCTACACAAAAGAGAGGATTAGGACCCAGAACTACATATTTCCTGACATTGATTTCAGTTCAATTCAAAAAATTATGCACTGTAAAAGGGGACTTTGAGGTTACAGAAGTAAATAAGAGAAAGAGAATTGAATACAGGAACCCTATCATAAAGTTACTAACACCCCGATGCATCATTATTATGTGTCTGAAGTACAAAAGAATTGCTACTCACTAAATAATGACATGTAGAGCCTTGTTATGGAACAATTTCAGAACAATAAGAATTAGGATTATAAAACTCTGAGAAATAAATTAAAGGATAATTTCATATTATTCATGTGTCACAACTGTAGTTGAGAATTATGATAGATATTTTGAGTTCAACATTCATCGTTATTCTTCTCAGTCTACTAAAAGTTACTGTAGAGTATTCTGCTCTTCTCTCGCAGGTAGGAGAAAAGATCTTACTAAGCCTCATTAGATAATGGGAGAACTCATATTGAGTTCAATCATAATCTCTTGTACAGGGTGAGAATCTGCAACTCAAGAGTTAGAAATAGAATTTAAAAGAGAACAAAAATTTGTTAGGATAACTGTGTCACAAAAGTAACCAAGATGTTTTCTCTAAAAAAAAGTAGCCAAGTAGAACTTACCATTAAAGGCTGCGGTCAAGACTCCATTTCCAGAGAAGATATAATCTCATCAACATCCTTTGGTCTTTTTAAACTAGAATCCTGAAGCAAATAAAAAAATAGTATAAACCAACTGTAAGGTTAAAAGCTCATTGTAGTTGCAACAGCAGTAGAAATGTCCAAATTTTAGTACAAGTAAATCCAAGAATGACATATTAAGAATTCGAAAAGGTGGGAAAGTAGTGGACCATGAGAATTCAGAACCATAACGTTCGAGCATGAACAAAAAAAGAGCTGGATGAAAAATGTGAGTCTAAACACAGATCAGAAACCCTGCACAAAATCCGGAAAACTAAGGCCTCAAAAGGCTCACTTTTGCACGAGCACAAGACAAAGGAAACTTGATAAAAAGAGACTTTTGGTGAACGGGAAGAAAGAGACAACTATGACAGAAGCACTTCCAAAGATACAAGCGTGGATGGCCCCCATGCAACAAGAATTGTGGCTTTAAGCTTCTGCTGCTAACAGCTTTAGCTCGCAAGATAGAAACAAACCCCAGCCACCGTAAAGGTCATTCCATGCCCCAGAGAGAGAGAGAGAGAGAGAGAGAGAGAGAGAG
>LTAE01009733.1:0-16375 GCA_001647135.1 Pontederia paniculata
GAAGGTACTGTACTTGCATTAATGGCTAGTTTCTGGGAGAGAGAATTAGGTCTTTAGTGGAGAGTATATATTGTAAATACCAAGAGTTTTGGAAAATAACTTTGGCAAATACTGAGTGAGTGCTTTGAGTGATAGAAAACCTTAGTTCCCCTTCTGTGATTCGAGTGAAGATCCAGGATAGAAGGGACCAAGAGTTCTTGAGATTTGTAAGAGGTTATCTCCTTGTCCTCGTGCAAGAAAGGAGAAGTTGTAAGGGAGCCTTCGCCCTTGAAGAAGGAAATAGTGATCTCCGGAGATCTCAGTGCGAGAAGACCGGAGCGGGGACGTAGGCCAGAAGTTCGGCCGAACCTCGCCAACAAACTTTGTGTTTGTGTGCTTGTTTATTTCTCTTGGTCTCCTTCTCATTCTATCTTATTGATTTAGAATTTATATGCTTCCGCTAAACACATTCTAACAAATCTAGCACAACAAAGTAGCAAAAAATTTATATACTAATTCACCCCCCCTCTTGGTGCCATCCAGATCCTACACATTAGACATCAAATGAGTTGATGACGAGAGTTGTCTTACCGACTTGGCATGAGAAATTCCTTCATGGCGTAGTATATTTTGGAGATACTTTTGTTGTGAGAGCAAGATAAACGGACCCGTATGAACAACCTCAAGACCTAAGAAATAAGAAGGGAAGCCAAGATCCTTCAAGGCGAAGTAGAGCTCTAGGTATTCATTGTGTCTATATATGAGGTTTAATAAGGGGCTGGAGACCTGAATATCATCTACATAGATGAAGATTTTGATCAAAACTTTACTACTATAAATGAAAAAAGATGTATTCAATAGAAGATGCAACAATTTTGAAGGAACAAAGAGCCATCTGAATAGTTTCAAACCAAGCTTTTGGAGCATCTTTAGACCATATAGTTACCTACACAACTTACACACATGAGAAGGATAATCAACATGAACAAAACCCGGAGGTTGCGACATATATATAGTTTCCTCAAAGTCACCATGTCAAAATGCATTACTAATCTTGAGTTGTCTACTAACCATGAATAATAGCAATTGAAAAAACCAACCTAATTATTGTTGGCTTGTGACAAGATTAAAGGGGTCCACAAAATCGATGCCAGATTGTTGATGAAATCCCTTGGCTATGAGGCATGCTGTATAATGTCTAAGAGAGGTATCTGGTGATATTTCTTATTAAAAAATTATTTTGAAACCAATGATTTCATACCAAAACATGAGGTACCAAAGTACAGCTACCATTATGAAGTAATATATCAAGTTCCTTAGACATAGCATCTTGCCAACCCTTGTGTTTTTTAGCTTTAGAAAAACAAGTCGGAAGTACATATGGCGACATGCCAACAGAAGAACCAGCAACTGCAAACAAAGCTGAAGCCGTTCCTGGGACAAAAATTAAATGGACTAGGAAACGTAGTTGTAACAAAGGAGATGATGGTGGAGAGGAAGGTGACTTGTGCAAAAGTAGACGAAGGCAAGGAAACAATAGAAGATGTTGAGGAAAGAAAGATGATGACATAGTTAGCCAAGGAGAAAGCAGTGCAAGTCCGAGAAGAGAGGGAGTAGGTGAGGCCGAGAGCTGAAAAGGGAAGAGAGATTCTTCAAAACACACATGATGCACATTGTGAACTCATCCAGTAAGGGGATTTTAGCGGCATCCCTCATAGCAGCGGTACCAATTAATACCTGAAGGATATCCAAGAAAAACACATTGAGCTAAACGAGGCTGCAACTTATACTTGCCTAAAGGACAAATATGTGGGTAGGCAGCACATCAAAAATTGTGTAAGAATCGGTAGACAAGTGGTTTATGGAAGGCGATTTATCAAAAAGTACAACAATATAAAAAACTTAGTGCTAGAACTCTGTGAAAAAGAAGAGTGAGCCAACAATGTTAAGCCGGACTTGACAACATGCCCAATTGTGCATCCGAGAGTGTTTTTTTGTCCATGAGTACGTGGACAGAATAATATTTGCAAAATATCACATGCACAAAAATAAGGAGGTAAGCATTTGATTTTAGTATCAAAATCATATCGAAAAGATTTGAGTTTAATGATATATTGACGTTCAATCATGGAATGAAAATGTTTAAAATTGGTGGCAACATTAAATTTATTAGATAGAGAAAATAACCAAGTGAATTTTGAAAAAGCATCTACATTAACGATGTCGATCACAGGACTGCATATAGGAGGGTCCCCGTACATCACCAAACACAAGATCAAGAGGTCCTGTACTTCTTAAGATAGAGGGACAAACGGTAGTTTGGATGACATGCCATAGATAGGCAACACACTTGACTAGCAATGACTTGGATGAGAAAGGAAGACTATGATGTTGAAGAATAGAGTGAACAACACGATTTGTTGGGAAGTGAGGGAGAGGGCCAACTCTTGCATGCAAAGTGGAGGTGGTCGATAGAGTACTCAAGAAAACTGAAGGTGGCGAGACTTGAATAGAGTTGTCAAAACTGTCGTGACCATTATACTCCAGACCTTTAAGGAGTGGTTGACGAGTCATGAGATCCTTTACTACAATATGGTTAGAGAAAAAAAAAATCAAGCATGCACTAATTATCACGAGTAAGCTTAGTGATAGATATAATTTTTTAATGATAAAAGGAACACATAAGGCATTGTGAAGATTTAATGGTTTAGAACTAGTAAAAATGAAAGAAGAACCATGATGAGAAATAGAACGTCCAATACCATCTCCTACATATAGTTTGTTAGCTCCAATGTAAGGTTAAAAAAGATTGAGAATAACTAGATCTTGAGTGACACGATTGTAACCCCCGTATCAGGAAACCATTTTGTATGTGGTGCAAGATGGAATGAGATGGTGAAGCTCCATAAAAGGTACCATAAGGAATTATATTTGATTTATGTGTGTGAGGATGTAGAATAAACTTGTGGCACCGTGGCAGAAGAAGCTGGTTGGATAATAGGTGTTGTGGATATTAGACAACATTGGACATAGAAGAAATCTGGGCTACGTCTTTAGCAATGATAGAAATATTATTGATGAGAGTTTTATATAAAGGATAAACAAAATATATAACTCATACTGTCCTTAACCCTAGCCCTAGGGAGTTTATATATACAAGCACTCCCATAACAAAAGGAATTCTCCTCGTATAGGACTCTGCAATAGCCCTTAAAAAATAGGATACCTATCACCTAATAAATTGGAATTCTGACTCAAAAATAGAATTTCGGTAGCGTGTTATAGATCGGGGAACATATGAGCTTTCAGTTGGGTTAGGAAACAAGGCATTATCAACAATAGGTTTAACTGGTGCATGGAATTTGTATTAGCATGTGTAAGGGTTGTGTCCATGAACACCAGAAACTGGACAAGGGTCTCTGGATCATACCTACCTTGGCCACGACGAGACCATCCTGACCTTAAGAATATGCTGGATTGTGAGGCTGACGAGGAAACACATAATTTTCCAAGGAGAGTAAGGATGCATCAAAAGTCGAGACAGAGGCATTGATCCATATTTCATGACATAGAAGCAAACTATGAAGCTCATGAAATGGACGAGGCTCTAATCTTACAAATACGAAGCCACCCTCTCGCTGAATCTGCCTCTGAAATCATTGAAAATAATGGCATTAAGGTTATATGCCGAGAGAGGATGAGTTGAGGTGCCCACATCATTAGCTAGGAACTTTGCTTGACATAGAAAATTAGATACCAGACTCATTCTTTCTCAGATTCTAAAGTTGCATCGTTAGTTGAAGCACTCAAGTGCGAGGAGCACCAAAAGTTTCTCGAAGAGTAGTCAATGCCGCAGCATAGGTGGAGATGTCCACAACCAATGGAAGAACTTCCTCAGAAAGTGAGGGAATTAATGATCCAATGTAGATGAAGTTGATCCTTGCACATCAAGTCAAATAATGTTGGATTTAGGAGGACAAGGGCGTCAAGAGATGGATTAGGAAGCGTGTCTACTAGAAATGGAATGGAGCCATCGATATATCTTTCGAGATCATAAATACACAATAAAGGAAGAAACTTCATCTTCTATAGGCAATAGTTGATAGGAGAAAGCTTGAGTGATAGAAGGTGATGAACACGGATGAAGGTGGGACTAACAATTGAGTCTATATGGTTGGAAAGAGAAAATGTTACAAGGGGAGAAGTGGATGAAGAAGATTCTCTAGAATAACTCGTGACAATGTTTTGTGCGAGAGAAAAAGAAGTCTAAACCTGGTATGGTACCATCATAAAGCATAGAAGGAAAATAATGAACTTCCTTGATCTCTATTGCTCATTGTGTGCATTCATTTATAATTACTTGATGATGTTAGTTATACAAGTGGTTCTGCTAAGATATGATTGGGTAATTACAACATATATATTATCTAATGTGATCTACGCAACTAGTGTTAGTTGAGAAGATATGCTCTAGATCACGCAAGTGCGTAAATGTTTAGGATTTACAAAATTAATTTTTCCTTCAATTCTTAAGACAAGATAAATTAATTACCTTCCATATGATTATGTAGGCTTTCTCTTGTGTTGTCATCTACTTAATCATCATTTAAGATATAGACGTGACAATAAATCATTTTCTATATTTTTTTGTTACAATATCTAGAGTTTGAAGAAAATTTCATCTGCTCTATACTTCTTGATTCAACACCTTTGATGCATATTTTCACGTGCTTCATGTTCGTTTGCTCATGTTGAATTCTATCAATAATCTCCGTGAACATCTAATTTATCATCAACTTTCATTCCTGAATTCATTTTCCATGAGCTCCTTCACATTCAAAGATTCCTGTAACCAACTCAACTTGGCTTGAAAAGTTTTGAATTACAGATTAATGTTCTAGTTCAACTGAAAATCAGCTCTATTTGTGAAAAAAAAAACATCGTGCAACTATAACGAAGAGCCGTTCGCTATTATGATTAGGATGGATGGGCTTTTCTCATGAAAGGGTAGAGTTTAAGCAGAATGAAAAAAATGTAATGACTTTAACTTGTATACTCATCATGAAAAGAAATTAGAAAATAAAACAAGAGGGAACTTACTTATACATCAGCCTACGACAACTCACATATCAAGTAGTAATTCGATCCACAATAATTACAAGCAAAAATATATTCGTGTCGACGTGGAGCTTTGCATCCTCATTGAATTATTGCATGATACAAAAAAAAAAGAGCAAGAAGAAACCCTAAATTCACTAATAAGTTTAACTACATTTTTTTCTGAAGCTATACTTTGCCCTTCTATTAAGGGGGACATAAAATCGAGCAAGTATTCTAATGCGCCTATAACTTAAAGCTCACACCATGAAACTTCATAGAAATCAAATAAAACCCGCTAAGCATGAGATATTCATGATAATATTCCAAAATCCTAATTGCATCTCGAGGAATCCGACATCGATCATTATCATTAACATGCTTAATCGTTTAACAAATAAAGAGGCAATAGGCAAAATTAAAATTTTGTGAATGAAAAGGGATGAAAGAGAAAAGAAGGAGGAGATTGAAACTCAAGATGAGATATATTAGAACCGGGTTTTGAAAAAAGGAGTGCACATACATTAGGGCTTCTTTGATTTAAAATGCAGGTCTCCAATACCTCCTGACGATGACTAGGATCCCTGCAAGTTCATTGTCATGACCGAGAAAGGAAACCGGAGGAGGAAGAGAAAAGGAACAAATGACAAATGGAGTTTGGGGACAGTTTTATGGTGTTGGAGGTTTGTTTTTCTTCCCTTTATTTTTTATTATTTTCCCTTAATTAAAATGAAAATAAATTAAAAATGAGTACCTTCTAGAAGACATAATTAACTACACATTTAAACTCGTTTTTTTTAATTACATTTACTTCTTATTATTTCAGTTTTGTCATTTGGTGTTGCTTTTATGGCAAGTTGATGATTTATTTATATTCAGCAAGTCTAATTTATTTTGACTAAGTCAATTTAACTTGGAAACATAGACACCTATAAAATTTGTGACTTCTATTTTATAGATTTGGTGTAGAAATTTGAAATGAACACAATTTTAAGATGAGATTCTATATATATATATATATATATATATGTATGTATTTATATATTAAACTTCTTTCATATGAACCGGAAAATAGTAATAATATAGAATTCTAGGATAAAAGCTGATCGTCTAACTAGTTTTTTTTGTGTCAAAGATAACATAATATATCATTGCTTGTGGTTTCATACTTATTTTCAATACATTTATATGAAGATGTATGGAGATAATTATGCTCTGATTATTTTTTGTGTCTCTTTACATTCATTTGCCAAATCTTTTCCCTTGTTCTCTCATCCACCAACTGCGCCTTCGCTTCCATTCTTGTCTCATTTTGTTCTTATCTTCAGGAGTTAATGACCAATCTCTTTTTCCTACTAATTAAATTACATTCCTTATTTGCTCCTCCTCCCCTTATTATTTATTTGCCCATCCCCCCTCGTCTACAATTCACCCTAGACCTAGTGCTTCCAATGATCATCTAATTAAGTAGAATACAATACAAGCTTTAGTACTCCTCTTCCTCCCTCCGTTGTGTTGTCATCATCACCAATGGCTGCAAATGTCCTCCCTATCGCGGCTGGCCCGGCAGAACGCGACTGGGCGAACATTTGCACCGACGTCCTTGAGATGATCGCTGAAAAAATGAATCATGTTATAGATTATGCAGCCTTCCGCTCAGTTTGTACCACCTTCCACTCCGTAGCCCCTTGCTGCAAGTTGCCCCCGCTCCTCATGTTCCCCTACGATAACAACAGTCAGTCGATTGCCTTTTACGACCCCTCGAGTGGGGACGTCCGGTCTGCCTTCACCCCCGAGTGTCAGGACACTATATTCTGTGGCGCGTCCCATGGCTGGATGGTCCGGATGGATGCCAACGCACGCATTTTCCTATTTAACCCTTTCACCCGCATATGCATTCAGCTCCCGAGGGCAACGCCACAGCTTGCAGCTGCATCCGATCATACGGTCATCATGACCGACGACTCCGTTCTTTTACGCAACTCGGCCGGGCAACTCCTCCCCCTGGGTCTTAGGTGCATGAATACTGTATTTATAAATGATGCCATCCTCTCGGCATCGCCATATGAACCGGGCGCTGACTGTGTAGTGCTGGCGATTCTGGGGAGCTCATCGAAGGTGGCCTTCTGTAGGCCATGGGATGCATGCTGGACGATCATGGAGACGGGCCTACGCAATCACGTCCGGGCAGCAGCCTACTGCCACAGTAGGTTCTACTTAGCGGATAACCAAAATTTGGCTGTCTTGGACGTGGGTGTGATGCCAAGGGTGGATTGCTTCCACCGCTTGCCATATCTCCAAAGGTCAGGAAAATTTCGCCTAGTGGAGTGGGAGGGTGAGTTGTTGCTGATGTTTCCAATGGTACTGCAAATAGATGAAAATTGGCATTTTGTAGATGGGTTGGGATGGCAATGCCATGTCCAACTAGTTGATGCAGGCATGGAGGAGGAGGAGGAGGAGGAAGGAGAAGAAGTTGGCGGAGAAGGTCAGGAAGAAGAAGAAGAAGAGCATCAAGAATCCGATGAAGACGTGTATGCCCAACTAGACGCATTGGCGGAAGATGAAGATGAAGATGAAGATGAAGATGAAGAATACAACTTTCAGGCTTTGGAGAAGTATAATATCTACCGGCTGGATGCATTGAATAGCACTTGGACTAAGCTGCCCAACCTGGGACAAAACACCGTCTTCTGGTCTCAATATCACTGCTGGACCATGATCAGAGGTAGTCCCGAAGGCTGTAGGGTCGGCAATGTTTATGGCTCCACTTTGATCCCTGATGTGCATGAGTTGTTGAATCCTGAGCAGCACTACTTCAGGGTGGTGCGCCTGGTGGATGGCCTGGTCAAATGCATACCTTGCAACTGGATTGCATCAGAGGTCAAAAGCATCGTCTGGTTCAAGCCTAGGCTTCAGTAGTCATCTCCTCATTCTTAGGATGTTGCTTTCAATAACATTACATTTGTTGGGCAAATTAGTTTGACTAGACATATATGCATGAAACGGAGTATGATCTGTAATCTTCTTTTTTAATTATGCATATGATTTTGGTGTTCCGTTGCTTATCATTGATGTTGTACTTTTAATTTCAACTTGGGAACAGTTAAGTTCACCTGATCGAGATCTAAAGTTTATTGTTCTTTTTCTACTTTTTAAGTCTTATATTCTTAATTATTTACATAATGAAGTGCATGTGAAGAAAATTAAATAAAAGAAGAAGAAGAAATATAATATCTTGTCAATTGCATAGTTGATAATTGGTATTACAAAAAATAATAACTCTTTATTAACACACATGGATCTCCACTTTAAAATACATCACCAAAGCATTTATAAAACTAAAAAAAATATAGATTTGACCCCTCTAACAAAATTGATTAAAGTTATGCAATAATATTTCTCTTTGAAAATTTTGTGACATTTTATTATCCATTGTTCATACTCAAGCGCATACTTTGGTACTTTTTTTTCTTTAAACATATTTATCATTTTTTATTTATAAGATACTAGGGAACTGCAAATCTTGTCGCAACACAAAGCTAGATTTTTGAATAAGTACACAAAAGCTCAATCTAAATCACAATAGAAATATTATCTTCTATTGAGAATAAAGATCATATTCTAGTGAATAGTTCACATAAGCAAACATTTTTTTTCTTGAAATGTGAATGCTTTCAATCCGAATATGAAAGGTTAAGATGAATAACATCAAAAGTTATATGAGGCTTGGTTTGAGTAAAATAAATTAACTTCTCAGCAAAGGACTTAAATTTATTATAAATATTACAACATTTTTATTATTATACTTTGAATTTATGGATTTTTTTATCATATTAATAAGTTTAAACTTCATATTTTGTTCAATTGGTGTTGCAACTGTTTGTTGCTTCAAAGCTTAATATCTCAATGATCCCTTTAATAGCACTCCCAATTGATCAATATCAATATGACCCAATCGATTTAGAGATGACAATTGATTAAGTAATTAACTAGAATTATGAATCAATTTATTTCCAAGATTAAATTATTAGGTTTAATTCTATACGTTGTCAATTTTATAAAATTAGATTTACAATCAATACTTCAGATGAAGACCATGACCAAATTGATAACTCATAATACATTTTGAGTGACAATCTTCAACACATTTTGGGGAAAAAATATAGTACATTATGTTAAAATCATTCATACAACTCTATATTTTCACTCTCATAGGATAACTAACTAACTTTGACATATATCCTATTGTACAACATCACACTTAATTTCTTTTACTGTCAAGCATTGTAACAACAAATAGTAAACAACCAGAGAGAAATTTTCTTTGTTATGTTACATTACTCCATACAAATTGAAGTAAGATATTTCTTTACATAACAAAGAAATAGAAATAGAAGAAAATGTGTCTCGTCATTGGCAACATATATCACTTACATATATGAATCAATAAAGAAGCAAGAGATGTGCATTGATTTTTTTCTAGTTTGGTCATGTTGGAATGAAATCCCAAATGATTTAGTGTTGGTATTTGATAACATGTGATATGATTGTTGTTTCATGATGGTCGACCCTGACCATTTGACATCGAGTAGAAAACTTCTTACGTTCACTAAAATCCCTTTACCATCAATTTCACTAACATGTGGGCTTCTTAAGTTCTTTTTTTACTCTTGATCTTTCCCTATTCTCATGAATCTCATTTGAAATATGATAAACCATTTGAACAAATAAGTTCTATATGTGTTTGAAAGTTTCATACGTGTTGACCAAGATTATGATGGGGAAGAGCTTGTCCTCGCATGAAGATTATGGTTGTACCATAATCAAACTAACTAATTCTTGTGTGCAGGGACGTGATGTCTCCTTTCATCAACAACAATATCTTGATTTCGAGAGATATCATCTCAAGAATAGTAGTACCTAATCTTCATTATTAGTAGTTGTGCATGGAAGTACATATCTTCACAAACAGTCCAAAAAAAATACTTGTTTATATTATTTAGGAAACTAATTATTTTTTGTTGCGATTTCATATTATGAAGCCTCTTGGTAGATCTTAAAGTACAATAAATGATTCACAATATAACACTATGCATTATAAACATAATTTCAATATACTACAATAATGTAAATAATTTATTTGAAAATTTATTATTAAAATCATTAAATTAAAGAAATTTTCATAATAACAATTCAAAAAAAAATATATAACTTTAAGTAAGATAATCACACATTTTGTAATAATCACATCTAAATATAATAATATAATATAAATATTAATATTAATATGCGTAAAGTCAAGAAATATATAAAAAGCTAATAAAGACTGCATCTAGTATGGCATATTATTTTTTAAATTAAAAATAATCTTATAAAATCATATACATATGATTTCATCAAGATCATCAAAGTACACAAGTATATAAAATAATTGATATAAATAATAATACTATTGAGTGGAGATGAAATATCAATATTAAGTACATAACCGGAAACAACGTAAACATTCATTATCAACAAATTGTTGAGTTAATCTCATATGAAATTAATACTTTCCAAAAGAATTCTCTTCAAAAATGCAAAATCACTCAACATAATAATACGCTTCATTCTCAACCATCATGAATTGAACTTATGACACAAGAAATTAATTATATGAATTTATGTTTACGTCAAAAACATGCAATAACTTATACAATTAAATGGAGACATGCAACTTGAAGAACACACATTACCAACTTTTTGATAATTATGCATTTTAAGAAGACCTAGAGGCTTCAAGACAAGGGACCTAAATTGTTGGTCACTCAAGTTTTATAAAATCATGATTTGGGTGAGAAAAGACTACAAAGAGTTATGTATGTTTTCGCCCAATTCACCAAGGAATATTTTGGTTGCTTTTGACAGATCGCTTACTACGTTCCATTAGGTTGATTCTCGAGCATGAAACTCACCTTCTCTAAATGGCCTTCAATGTGTTATGTATGAAACCGGATAATAGGATCCCAATTTACTAGAGAATTAGGAGTTCCCATCGTAATGCACGACTACTTAACTGAGGGTTCACTGCAAAGTCGAATCCTTTTCTTCTAGTCTCTCGTTAGACCGAATGATATTACTAGAAATTCATAATAGCATACTAGATCTGAAAGCAAATTTGTTGAAATATCTTTTTCAGTTATTCTTAACTAATGTTGTCCAATGCACAAGTCAAGTTTGGTAAAATTAACAATAGAGGTCAATTCATAAAAAAAGATCCTTGACTTCTTCCATACATACTAGGAAGAATGGAAGGCGTTCTTCTTCTTCTTTTTTCAATGATATCCGTCATAGCCCTTTTTGATTTGGCTCTTCCTCAAAGATTCGACTATAACGTTTACGTTCCGCCAAAATGTGCCAGAGCGAGTTTTTTTTAGGCGGCGTCTTGAACTCCGGGACCGCACTCTGAATGTCGGCCTCAAGTTCTCAATACGAGGTAAAGGATATTTGTTGTTTCTTTTGACCATATTCAACATCCTATAATCAATACCAAGCCTCAAGAATCCATCATTATCTTTCACAAACAAAATAGGTACTTTCCATAGTGAGACACTAAGTCCAATAAAACCTTTATCTAGTACCTTTTTTAGTTGCTTCTTTAATTCTTGCAACTTAGTAAGTGTCATTCTATAAGGCTTTGATATTGGACCCGTCCCTAGCAAAGAATCAATTTTTAACTCAATTTCTCAATATGGTGACAATCTAGAAAGATCCTTTAAGGACACATTAGGAAATTATTTAACTACCTCTATCTATTCCAATAGCTTAATTGGACTTGGTGTCTTGATCTTTATTACACTTGCTAAGAAGCTTATACAATCTTTCAAAGCATTTTGCAAAATTTAATTGCAAAAAATATCACTAAATTATCCTTATTTGATATCCCATGGACCAACAATTTTGAACCATTGATTTACCAATTTGTATTCTATTTTCTTTGCACATGAGGCAAACATTACATAAGGACAATTAATCCATGCCCACAGTAACATCAAAGTTTATCATGAGTAGGACAATCAGATCAGTTGGCAAATCTTTACCTTCAACAAACACATCACATTAATATTTTCAAGAAATCCAATTCATTTGTATGAGTCTAGCTCCTAGATACATGCTACTAAAAAATAAAGAAGTGAGATACTTTTTTCTCAAAAACAGAATTAGCATTCTTAACACTACATAATCATAAATAGATTCATCAAACTATCAATGAAACACTTTTGTCAGTAGAGTCACTAGCATTCTTATCTTTCATCATAGACTCAATTATACCAACAACCTATTAATGATGGCTTATTGTTCATTATGTGCCCTTTCCTTTTTAGAGTGATTGGCATCCATCTACATACACAAGTCAAATTATATTGTTTAAACTAACATTGACAGATATAATCAATATAAAACTTACAAAGCCATAAAATTGGATCCTGAACTTTCGGGTGATTGCTCGTGATATTTGCACATGGAACCCTGCTCGGATACCATTAACTCTAACGACCCGAACACTCGAGTGAGATGAAGCTATTTATAATATACCTCGAAAGTCCAAACCATCACAGTTGACACATAAACAATAAAATTCATTATACATAATATCTCCTAGATATTATAAACTAAATATTCACATGTATCAAAAAGATAAAACAAACGACAAACCAAAATATTACATAGTCACAACTTTAAATTTTTTTAACATTAAGATACAATGACCACAATATACACACACATATATACATGGTATACATATCCAAAACAACTTATATAAAAGTACTAGAGAACCCAAAAGATTTTATATTTATGAAGGACTCATTCCAAGTGCAAAATGGTGTCATGAGCATCAATCGCCACCCATCATCTCTTAACCTACAGGATCCAAGTATAGGGAAAAAATAGAGTATTTCTCCCATGAGAAAAGACTCGTAAATAAAATTATATGCATATAATAAAATTTAAAATTCTCATGCATGCAAAATAATATTCATAGAACATAATATCTATGCATGCATAATCAATTCATACTCATATAAATCCATATTTCACAATTTTCCTTTTAGGAAACACATAATATCTCATAAGTAAATCATACAAAATCATATCGCATTCTTACACATATAAATCCATAATTCACAATTTTCATTTTAGGAAACACATAAATCTCATAAGTAAATCATATCACATGCATACACATATAAATCCATACTTCATAATTTCCCTTTTAGGGAACACATAAATCTCACAAGTCAATCATATAAAATCATATCGCATGCGTACAAATATAAATCCATAATTCACAATTTTCCTTTTAGGAAACACATAAATCTCATAAGTAAATCATATAAATCATATCGCATATTCCAATCTTTTATTTTCATTTATTATCTTTATTTATCATATTCACCGTTGACACTTCAATATCACATCACCTATCGGTGCACCATAGGTCTTTTTTTGGACCATTACCTTATAGAGCTCGCTCATTTGTGCCACATAATGATTTCATTACTTAGGAATCTTGATAGATGAATTCTAGAGGTGACCACCATATATTATTTTGTGTGGCACTTAGTTTCATTTCTACTGGTATCACATCACATATCGATGCACTATAGGTTTCTCTTTGGACCATTACCTCGTAGGGCTTGCTCATTTGAGCCACATAGTATACCATTGCTTAGAAATCCCGATAGATGAATTCTAGAGGTGGCCCCACAAGATATACATTGAAATTCAAAGTCCACATTTAAAATAATTAAGTACAAGTGATAAAAAATATGCATCGAAATTCTATAATCACAATTAATCACTTGGATGACATTTCATAATATTCATCCCTTGAGATATTTGATTAACAAAATGAAAATCACAACCATAATGCATAGCTCATTCTTATGAACACATATCAATTCATAATCTTAAATAATTAATTTGAGGAGTAATAATTATTCAAAAGACAAATAATCCAAATTTTCATAATTTATCATGAAACAAATGATTAACAATAAGTAAGATAAACTAGTTAAGCAATTAAGCCAACTACACTTTGTGGCAACTTGGCACACAGTGAAAGATTTATTTTTAATTTTGACTATTAATTTTATTTGAAATTAAACTCGAAAACCTTTAACATATATTAATTTCAGATTTTTCTACCTCATGATTTACTTCTAGAAATTCTTGTGGTTATAAGTATTCTAGTGTTCAAGCTGTAATTCTAAAAACTGATAGGTATAATTTGTTTTTCTCATAACTCTCTCTATACACATGCTTTTGAGGTAATTTCACTTGGATTGGAATTCCAATTCTGTAAGATTTGAGATTTATAAGTTTCATATTTTATCTTCAAGTAGACAATTTATAGTGTGATTTTCAATCAGGTTTGCATGTTCATCCCATCCAGCTAGACATATAATGTCGTTTAGATGCAAGAACTTATGTTCTCATGAGTTCCTGAGAACTAATCGATTAGAGAGATAAATTCTAATATAGTGTTTGGATGAAAAAGTGTAATGATGAAGAATTAAAAAGTTGATTATATATTTTAGTTCGATGGGTGTTTGGATGAAATGTTAGAACTAAAAATTATTTTATTTGATTAAATGTAAAGAACAGATAATGTTAGTTTATTTTTAAAAAATAAAAAAATATTAAACTAAAATAAAAATTATAATAAATTTCAGTAATAATTTATTATTATTTAAAATGATTAATACACTATAATGATACATTAAACATATTCAAAAAATAATTAATAATACCAAATTAAATTTATTTATAAAGATTTATAATTAATAATATAAATTTTCTATAATAATAGATTAATACGACCAATAAGTTATCTATAATTAATTAATAATATAAATTAATAAGATTAATAAATTATTTATAATTAATAATATAGATTAATAATTATAATTAATAAGATAATTACATAAATTTTTATATGTTAAATTTAATTTATGAACAAATTTTAAGAAATTATAATATAATATAACTAGAATTATAAATACAAATTATATATTTTAAATTTTTTACCATGATTTAGTATTACAAATAAATAACATAATTGTATATATATATATATATATATTAATAGTTAAATAATAAGTATGTAGGCCTAAAACTTTTAGGCCTACACAAAAAGACAAAAAAGAAAAATAGTCAACTTCTAGCAATTTGCTAGAACTAAGCATGGCAAGAACTAGAGAGGAGGGATCGATGAAAACTCGACTCGTTGACCAAAATTTTGGTTCTCGTAGGCCCCATAAAAAAATGATGTCGTATATGGCAGAACCAGCCTATTGGTTCTGGCCCTAGTTCCCGCATTCAAATGGGGGTCATTACCACTAATTAATTCATAACTCTATAAATACATTTCATTTTGAAATAATTCTTTCATATGTAGAAACTAGACTTTTAAGGGGTCATTCCAAAAACTTTCATAATTTTTTTAGCATTGTAAGACATATTACTCGTATGGTCAACATTCAACTACCTAAATAACACCTAAAGGGAGTGTTCTTCACATTCATTTCACAAACTTATATCTTTCAATTTAATTGTCTACAAA
The DNA here is from genome assembly GCA_001647135.1 of Pontederia paniculata. NCBI lineage: Eukaryota > Viridiplantae > Streptophyta > Magnoliopsida > Commelinales > Pontederiaceae > Pontederia > Pontederia paniculata. Next base: position 15,683 of record LTAE01009733.1, read on the forward strand.
TTTAAAAAAGCTACTTATTTGCTTTAAACTTTTTATTCAAAAGTTTAGATAATCACAAGATAAAAATAATTGGATCCACCCATACATACCTTAGTTAATTCTTGCTTGTTCTTAGCTAATTGTAGAACTTTGCTTTTCATTTCTAACCTTAATATTTGGTAATTCTTTCCACCTTTTTCACGACCAGAAGTAAAAGAGGACTCAAAAAGTGGCTAAAACAGGTTCTTAAGATAAGTATTGTTGTATATATCTATATATGTGAGCCATGTTGGTCGAGGTTAAAGGATAAGAATACAAGTTAATGTTACATGATTGGCTACATCTTTGACTAAGAAGATAACCAAATATATCTATAGGAGGTTAAGGGATGTGTGGAGCAAGTTTTGCTCCACATATATGGAGTGTCGTCCGATTTGAAATGGACGGCTGAGATCGGAGCGTGGTTTATTTACCCTTGAACCAAGTTTTTGTCATTTTAACTTTGGTCCGGGCATCAGATGGACCAGTCTAGTGATCGGTTTAGGGTAACAAAACCCCTATTTTTTTCTCCTCTTCCCCATGATTGTGTCCTCTTCTCTCCGTTCTCTCCATCGCGCCGCAGCCGCTCCTCCTCCCTGCTACAACATCTCCCTGTTGCTGCCCCTCTGCGTGGCTGCTCTCCCAACACCGGATCGACTCCTCCCTATTGCAGCG
>LTAE01009734.1:0-18055 GCA_001647135.1 Pontederia paniculata
TTGTAAATGACTTTGGAGGGAGAGCGGCAAGACTATGTGAAGGAGATGAACAGTCGTCCTCTTTGATTTAATTTTGAGTAATGACGACTGTGTATGTCCCACACTATATAGTGTTGGTGACACCGGTCGCCTAGAGGTTATGATGGGTCGACCGAACTGAGAGGGCTGATTACGTTAAAGCACAGTGGTCGTCCTATGATTCAGTGGGTGACTATATCTCTTATTACCGGTCGTCCGGCAGATAGTGGCGGACGACCGCTTTTCCTAGAGTCACACCATCGGACGTCTAGAGCTATATGAATGGTCGTCCGAAGATATACAATAATTCGAACCGGTACTCCTAAGTTAATAAAGGATGCCTTATAATTAAAAAAACAATCTTTAGTTTTGCGTTCAAAAAAACAAGTGCAATTTCAAAGTAAAAAAAAGGAAGTGCAATTAGTCGTAGAAAGTTGTACGTGCAATTTAGGCTTGATGAGATAATCAATTAAATCTTTCGGGACATCTGATATTCTTAAATAAGAAACTTCGCTTGACCATGTATGAAAAAGAAAACTAGAATATTAAAAACTTTTAAACCAAAAGTATGCTAAAGGCTAGATTTGAGAAATGGTCTAAAAACAAACAAGAATAAACTTTTCTTAGCGCACAAGGAATTGAACTTAGGATAAAAGAAAACCAAATCATTTCTAAAATTGTACAATTATGACTTGACTTGTGAGAGCTATATATATAATATTATGTTATAATTTTTTTTCATTTTCACAAAAAATCTCATAGCTTTTATAAAAAACAAAATATTCTGTCTCCTAGTAAATTTTCATTTAATGTATAATAACGATTAACAGTTTTTTTGGACTTATGTTTGATAATTGTCCTAGGTGTGTGTTTTCTCCTCATCGAACACACTCAACTTTTTTTTATCTGTAGACAAACTTGAACTAATTATTTATTAGGAGTAATATTTAAGTTTAAAATGATTGTTATTGTGAAGTTAACTTTAATTTTTTCCAAAATGTGTACGGCGCAGATTTGATCAAGGCTTTTGATCAATTGATCAGACGGCTGCGATAACTCCAAGGCGGCAGGAAGCTTCCTCATGTGAAAAATAGTGTGCGCCCTCGAACACCACACACGTCCCTCAACCTCGGCAGAAGTCGCCACGTGCACGTTCCGAGCGACCCGAGACGTTGCGCTCGTCGCCCACGACATGACGGCTCGCTATATACCGTCCGCCCTCAACAATCCCCTGTATCTCACCAAACACCATATTCCAATAACCACCAATAGAAAATTTATCTTAAAGCGGGCCCCAGAAGGTTGTGACGTAAGAGCTAATAAGAACGGGGAAGAGCCGTGTTTCGGACTTGGGCACGGATTTTTTGGAACGCCGTTGTGATAATTCCACTCCCGTTTTTTCGTTTTATTTTGTCCGACGTTTCCACGCGAATTCGAACCCAAATTGGGTTCCTATTCTACTCAAATAAATTCCCGTCTTCTTCGTGTTCTCGTTCTCTGCCTCTTCGCTCTCGTTTCCGGTCAATTTCTTAGACTTACGAAGCGGCCATCAAATTTTCGCGATCGGAAATTAGGGTTTTCTTTTTGTTCTTGGACGAGGCGGCGATCTCTGCTGATTGTTTCCTGCCAGCGTTCTCCCGGAATTGTGAGTCCTTTTGTTCCTGCAAGTGTTTATTGGTTGCTTTGAATTTTATCTGGGAAGAATCGGATTTTTTTTCTGCTTGTATTAGGACGTTTATGTGATCATTGGCACATCTTGCATTTCTCTAGATCCTGACCGGTCAAAAAGGACAGTTCTTTTCCGATGTTTTGATGCTAAATTTGGTAGATTACTTGATTTGGGAAGTTTTGGATTGTAAAGATGGAATATTTCCGATTGGAAGGTATTGTTTCTAATGGTTTGATTATTGTATAATTTGGATTTAAATATATGACGAAGAACTTAAATGTATTAGAGTAGTTTAGCCCACAGTTGGGTTTGGATATATGATGAAGAGTAGACCTGCATCAGTGAGAGGCATTTATGAAGTTGTTGAAGTCACTGTTGATATCGGTGGTTTGAGTTTGAAATGGGTATGTGATTTAAATTGAAAGTAAATGCAGAGTTTATGATTACTCATACGTTATTGTCTAACTACTGCTCTGATATTCTTGATTCTTCCTTTCAATCAGTTAATAATCAATGATTGATGTTCAAAATTAGGAAAATCACAATGATCATGCTTGTTTAGAGATGTGAATTATGAAAATGCATATGGATCTAATTTGAATTATTTAAACAGATGGGACTGCAAAGGGCTTGACCATGGACTAACGAAAACACGGTAATATACGGATTAGAAACTACTGAATTTTGAGTTGTGTCAGTTGTTTGTATGATCACATGGCCAGTGTGCTAGCCAGAAGTGCTTTCCTATACGCCAGCATTATTATTTTTTCCCAATCTTCTGGTTACTTGTATATCTTTTGCATATTCAACCATAAGTTCATTGATTGTTAATCGTGGTGGTTTCAGTTGAAGCTTCCATAATCTTTCTTCTGCTATTGAAAGGTAAATATTGATAAACATACCTTTTCTTCAATTAAAATAATTGATCATAAAGAAGTTTATGTTTTCATCTTGTCATGATTTATTTCCACATTTTCTTAAATCATGTGCTGACATATAGACAGAGATGCACGACTATGTTTTTTTTCTTAACCACATTTTGACAATTGAAAATGGTTATTTGTGAATTTTGAGTTATCAATTTCCATCTGATTGTTTCTTCTTTATTTTTTTTCCCTAAGACGTTATTGACAATTGAAAATTATATTAGTAATGGTTTTTGCCTCTCCACCAAATATATGTTCTTAATCTCTACCTCGTTGTTTTCTTTCTTTTTGTATTTTCTTGCTAGTTATTCAATTTTCCTGAAATTGATACTGATGTTATATTCTGATACAAAAATTGAGTACTTATCATATGGCTAATTCTGTGCAGTGCTATGGTTTCAGTATATGAGTGCCTATTCATCCCCTTTACATGATCTTCTCAAGAACACTTGGCAAAGGTGCATCTCTTTACGGGAATGGATCTGCAGACCAATATTCGTTAAACTACGATCCCTTTGTGTATGTCAATATGCTCACATCTGGTCATTTGTCCAAGTCATCTGCAATGCTGTTCATTAAAACTGATTGTGTTATTTGCCTTAGATTCATGGTCATTATAATAAGAAAATTGGAAAGCTAATCAGCCATTTCAGAAAGTATTACTCGTCTATGGATATTATTGAGATTGATTCATCGGACAGTGAAGACAAATTTGAAGATTCTGGATCACTGAACGGGAATATTTGGCCTGATGATGTTGAAGAGCAGGATGTAATCTCTATTTTCAATCACAAGCCTTATTATGCTTCAAAAATTGGTGAGTATGAAAAAGTAAATTCTTTCATTAACTTCAGATCTTATGCTTTATCTACTGGCTTAATTTCAGGTACTACATCTACTTCTGAGCATGCTCAAAGAAGGCTTCTCCCACCATCTTTTCAGAACAATACCCGTAAACCTGTAGTAAATCATAGCTTGACAACATCTGGAGGACCAATTACTGCTTCTCGGCACAAGGAGTATATAAGATTGGAAGATGATGCTGAGATTATCAATGTCAATGGTAAACATAGGATACTACCTTTGTCGGTTACAAATGGAAATTCAGGAGCAAAGTTTTCAACGGCATCTAGGCACATGGATGATGTTCAGGCTCATAGTATGCAGAGGTTTCCAGCGATTAGTAATAATGCTCAGTCAAGAGCTCCGATTGATACTAAGAATAGTGGTGTCCTGCATACTAGACATACTGCTCATGGAACAAGTGGAACTGGCAGTCTACAGAATTTTCCAACATTGTCGTTCAGCAATGGGTATTCTACTAATTTTTCTACATTGGCTTCAAACGAAACAAGGGGTAAGAGTCATTTCCATGCAGAGACTTCTTACACAAATGGAGCGAATTCATTTGACTCACCTTTATTGACGAGTGGGAAATTTGAACCCATGCCAAAATCTTCAGCAGACAGCAGAGGTAATGATTTGAATGTTTCATGGAAATGTAATCTTCCATAGAGTTTGATTTGCCTATTGCATTGCATATTAATTCAGAAGAATTGTATGATAATGCTTATGTTTTGGTGCACAGATAACACCCATATATATGGAAACGTCTGTACTCAGAGGGTTCTACCTTCATCACTTATGCCCGGAAAATCCTACAGCCAGCCAGTAAGTGGTAATGAGGTACAAAAACACTTTGGCCCAGGAGATGATAGGCGTCATGAACATGACGAGAGGGCAATATATCAAGAGGCCTTGCAGGTGTCTATTTTTAGTATCATTCTTATGTTCATTTTGTTTCCTACTTTACAAGTTTCATGTTTTATCAATGAATTCTTCATTTAGTTTGAAGCGTTGATATGGTTGTTCTTCTGTTTGCACATGAATGATCCATTAAGTTCCAAAATATTTTGATGTCTAAGCACTTGCATACAATCAGTTGCTGACTTTTTCGTGTATCAAATTAAAATGGATCTTCATGCAAAAAGGGTTACACATTTGAGGAATAAGTTCATTTCCATGTTAAATCATATAACCTCGAATTTCCAAACTTCTCCAATATATAAATGCTAACCTGAATTTTCTTTCTCTCTCTCAAAAAAAAAAGCTAACATGACGTTTAACTTGATATTTGGGTAGTTTTTTTTTGAGAGGGGATATTTGGGTAGTTGGAAGAGGACAACTTACTATCTGTGGAAGATAATGTTCATTTTGGACTTCCATGTTCTTTTATACAATATGTTAGATCTTGGTAATCAAAATATAAGCAAATGCTGGAGGTTTTAGATGGATTAGTATGTTAATCCTATCTATTAATTGGGTGCTTGTATCATTTCAGAGCCATACAGGCTAACTATGTTTTTGTTTATGAAGGGTTATAGAACAAATCATGTGAACTAACTCAGGGGTTGTACTTCACCTGTTTTATCATTAAGAAGTTCACGTTATTTGCAAACACCTATTTTTTGTTATTAGGTTATAGAAGTTGACCCATTTGTCAGAGTCAATTAATAACAAATCTCATTTATTGTTTATTTAGAATCTTGGACAACCAAAATTGGAAGAAGATCTTCCTGAGGGTCTTTTGTCCGTTAAGCTTTTAAAGCATCAGGTGAAGTTTCTTGATACAAGTGCAGGCATATCAATGTATTTATTTATTGTGTTGCTACTTTCAGTGTGACCAAATTTCTTTATTTCAAACTATTGTTGCAGAAAATTGCCTTAGCTTGGATGGTTCAAAAGGAAAAAAGTGTACATTGCGCTGGTGGAATTCTTGCAGATGATCAGGTATTCTTTTAGGATTAATTGCTGCATGATGTCCACTTTTTGGTATATTTTGTAACTATAATTACACTTAACTTTCTCTTGTATCATCAGGGCCTTGGTAAGACTATATCAATGATAGCTCTGATTCAAAAGGAGATGCCTCAACAATTCAAATTTACATTTGATGATTCAAATACTGTAAAGCCTGAAGCCTTAAATTTAGATGATGATGATGATATGGTGAGCGAATTGGACAATATTAAACTTTTAATTGAAGACAATGATAGTAAATGTGAGCCTGCAACTTCTAAATCCAACAATGCAAGGCCAGCTGCAGGTACATTAGTTGTTTCCCCAGCTAGTGTTCTCCAGCAGTGGGCTCGTGAATTGGACGAAAAGGTTTCAGAGAATGCGAAGTTAAAAGTTTTAGTCTATCATGGAGGTTCACGGACAAAATCTCCTAGCGAGTTAGCTAAATATGACGTTGTTATCACCACATATGCAATTGTGACTAATGAAGTACCAAAGCAGTCCGTAGCTGATGACGAAGAAGGAGAACAAAAGAAGCATGATAAATATGGCTTGACTGCAGAGTTCTCTTCTAGCAAAAAGCGGAAGCAAACTGATAATGGACGGAAGAAGACAAAGAGAAAAGGGAAAGGATTGAAGGATTCATTGATGGATATTGATAGTGGTCCTCTTGCTAGAGTTCGATGGTTTAGAGTCATACTGGATGAAGCCCAAACAATTAAGAATCATAGAACTCAAGTGGCAAGAGCCTGCTGTGGTCTCCGAGCCAAAAGGAGGTGGTGTTTATCAGGAACTCCGATACAGAATACCATTGATGATTTGTATAGTTACTTTCGATTTCTGAAATACGAACCATATGCCATTTATAACTCCTTCTGTACATCTATAAAGCACCCAATATCCAGAAATGCGAGCCAGGGGTATAAGAAACTTCAAGCGATCTTAAGAGCTGTTCTGCTTCGACGCACAAAAGGTAATTTCCACCTTTAAGCATCAGCTTAATCAGATTTGTGCTAATCATAATTCATACTTTTGCACTTTTCTATCAGTTGTAACTTACAATCTTCTTGTTCTGTGTGAAAATTCATTTCATACCTGTAGTTGCTGCTTCCAAATTTTCATAAAAAATGAAACATCAGTACAATTATATTTCTATGTTCTTAAGGACAAATTTTGAAATAGCACCGTCTTAGTTATGAATTGACATTTTCTTTGACACTGTAATACTGGTGAGCTTCTGCAAGTGGCAATCTGCATCATTTCGTATGTAGGATATGCTAGTATTTATTTTTCATGTTTTTTTTATGTTTCAGATTTAGTCTGCGTTTAATTATGCCATTTTATGTAGGTGTCTGCCAGTCTGCGGGGATCCATTTTCATCTATGTTATTATGTGCATGATTTTACGGCAACACTAGTTGTATAACTAGTATAGAAATACACATTAAGTTTTAGACTTTGGTTACATGAAATGTTGGAGGTTTTTTTTTTTTTTTAGGAAATGAAATGTTGGAGGTTTGGCACAATGTTTTTCTTAAGAAAAGATTATTATACCTCAGAATGAACAAAAGCCCTGTTTGTCACGCCTTAAAAATAGGTCTACACTATAGTGTGTTGACTAAGTCAATACGCTGTTTAAAGTGTTTGGTAAGTATAATTAATAATAGAAACAATCGATTGAAACATAGTGTTTTGAGACGCTTGAAAGACCAACATTTGGAGAAGCGACTAGTGTGTTGAAATTTAGTTTCAAATATATCCTCAAAATATTACATTACTTACTATTTGTGTGAATACACCTATTCTTTTATACCAAATGACCACTTTATGATTTATGATTTATTATTAATTTATAAATCACTTGATTAATTAATTATTTTATTATTATTTATTGATAATAAAATAGTTCAAATAAAAATAAGTTATTTAATTTAGGATGCATATAATAATGCAAACTATTTAAATAATTATTTATATTTTTTTAGTCATTTTACGTTTGTCGATTGATTCAAATGTTGCCCAAACACTTTTGTTAAATTTATAACTCACTAGTCGCTAATTGCTAATCTCTAGTCGCTAATCGCTATCCACTATTAACTATTCAAACCGATGATACATGCCAAACAGAGCCAAAACCATTTAAAATTTCATACTAGAGCTTGTAGTCTTGCGCTCAACCACTGCATTTTCTGTACCACTTTAAAGAAAATATATGTTGTTTTATAGGTTGAAATCCCTGTCGATGCCACAATAATTTGTAAGCACAAAATGATGTACACTTACACTAGCTCGGATTAAGTGTTCCTATATTGACATCTCAATGGTATGAATAGGAAAATGAAGTTATAATGCTTTTCCATTAATAGGCATCTTTTTATACAATATCTCAAAAGTATTTCTTGCAAATAGCTGTAAGAGATGTACCTTATGTTAATGTGGTTGAGGAAAAAATAATGTCAGATAATTAGGTGGGTTTCCTTTTATAGTTCTTTTGTTGTAAATTTCCTGTCAGTATGAATTTCTTTGGCATTATGCATCAAACCCTTCTAGATAGTTCTTGTCGGTATCAATGTTTTCTGCATTATGCATCAAACCCTTCATTAAGTCTGTACGAGAAAATTTATGGTCTTTACCGAACAGTTTATTTGCAGAAGTTCTATTACTTTCACCTCACGTTTGTGCAGGTCTTGATATTTTGTTACATTAGTATCTTTTCTCAGTAATCTGAGATTCGGTTATACATCTTATTCCTTGTTGACTGATCACTTTCTTTCTTATAGCCACAACGATTGATGGAGAACCCATACTTAAATTGCCTCCAAAAATTATATGTCTGGAGAAGGTAGATTTCTCCGAAGAGGAACGTGATTTTTATATGAAACTGGAATTAGAATCACGGCAACAATTCAAGGTACTTAATTTTTTTTTTTCTGTGAATTGAGATGAATATCATTATGATCAGTAGGATAACATATGTTTAAATTTATATGAATCTGGAACATGATTTTTATATGAAACTGGATTGCCAATTTTTTTTGTTAATAAGAATCTTGATTTTCTAATGGTAATTAGAGTATTATGTGAACTTTTAGATTTTGGATGGATAAAATGGGTTCAGCTTTAGCTTTTAATGTAATGAACTTCAAACATATCAAGATGTTGCCATAAAATTTCCATGTATGAGTTTTGGTTATTGTTAAGTCAGGTTTCGAGACAAGTTAACTTTCATATGAGAACGTTTTTTGTTTGGTTGTTTGCAAACATGTGGACCCCATGCAATATCATTTACCATCCTAGCAACAGAATATGTGATTTGGGTAGAAGACAACTCATGTGAAGGAAGAAAGAATATGGCAAGCATGACCAAAACAAAAAGGGGAAAACAATGTGGCCAATGTAAAAACTAGCGAGACAAAAAAGTTGAATATTTTTTTCTGCTAATTTCATTTATACTTGTAATCATGCATTTATGTATTAACAGAAACAGTGTGATAAGATACTAATTAAATATAAAAAAATATCGTATAATTCTTCACTCAAAAAGTTATATTAACTTTACCTTTTTCTGAGCTATACAGTAGCTTTTTGGGAGATATTGTACAGTTGTGCTCGCACATGTACAGTTCCTTCTAAAAGTAGTCATCTATACCTTCTAAAAAGAGTACTTCTTAAAATATAACTTAACAAAATAAAACATTTTCTCAAAATCTAGCGGGACAAAATAAGAAGAAAGTTCAGAATGCCAAAATCTATAAAATTATCTTGTATTGAAGTACTCCACTAAATCTAACCAAATAGATCAGAAAGTTATAAAAAGTTTTTCCTTTTCTTGTTAAATCTCTTATTCTTTATCCGTGGCACTGTATGTAGTTACATTTCATTAATAGTTCAAATTCCTGTATTCATTTGGAATTTTATGATAGTATAGTTCCAATTTTGGGAGTGAATTGGAAGTGCATTCCAGTTGTAATCCTAGTTTGTCATTCCTTCATATCTTGTTTAATGTTCTTGTAACTATGGTAATTGTGGAGCTTTAGTTTTCGAGACCTTTTAACTCTCGAGAAGGCTGAGAATTTATGCTGAAGGAAAAACACATTAGACTGATTTCCGGATATCTTATACTTGCTTCCTGATGTGGAATGTTGTTGCCACCATCAATTGCAGGCGTACGCTGCTGCTGGGACTGTGAAACAAAATTATGCAAATATTTTATTGATGCTTTTACGACTTCGCCAGGCTTGCGATCATCCACAACTTGTCTCAAGAACTAACTCAGATAACAATGTAAAGGATTCTTTGGAAACGGCTAAACAGCTACCCAGGGAGATGTTAATCAATTTACTCAACCTCTTGGAAGGCTCTTTGGCTATTTGTGGTGTTTGCAGTGTAAGCCATCTTATCACATATGGACTTGTGCTATGTTTTCTTGTGCGATGCCAAATGCAAACCACCTGCTTTTGGTCTCTGATTGCTTTTCACTTGGACCTTGATGCTACTAAACTGGTAATTTTTGCACAGTTGGCTGGTATTGGATGATGTATGTTTATAGACTATGTTCATCAGTCCATTAGAGTTCGGATGTATTAGATGCTTCTTGGATCCTACACATTATTTCCTAGCTAGAAAAGTGATACTATTTCTGATTGATGAACATTTAACTATTCCGTTCAATGTCTTGCGATGGAAACAGTTGCAAATGGTATTTGTATTATACTCTCAGAAAAAATGTTTTTGTATTTTTTCTTTGAAGGTAAAATTGTTTGTGTTATCAATAATATACCTGCTATTTTCTCATTTTTTATTATTCGAAATTCAACACTTCTATCTTAGGCCAAGTTTAAAAATTGCCATCCCCAAATGTGTTAAAACAACTATCCATCAAAGGTGAGCGTTGAAGCCATTCTCAAGTTGGTATCGACCTAATGACAACTCTCCTATTAATAAATTCTAAATGTACCCATTTGCATGATATATATGATTTTCTGTGGCTAATGTCAAGTTGTCTATGTCGTGCACAAACAAACCAAATACAATGTGGATGAGTGATATCATACTATGCATTAGGATTTCAAGTTCTGAGACCAAAAGCCAGTAAATCTGAGAAGTTGAATAAGTACAAGAATAAATTCAGTAATAAATTGTCTCCTTTAATCCTGTCGATGCATTAATGTGTGGTGGTTTTTCAGTATATCTTTTACTTTGCCTCTATTTATACTATAAATATCCTTCGTAAAAAAATTATACTATAGTGATTTGTTTCATTGTCTTCTATTTTATGCCTTCTATACTGCTTCTAATCGTGCTCATTATGCCACTTGCAATTTCTTCATCTTTAAAATTGGAATTTTTTTTGAGGGGTTCTTTTTCCTAGATTTATGATTATAAAATCATCATTTTGCAGGATCCACCTGAGGATGCTGTTGTGACAATGTGCGGTCACGTTTTCTGCTATCAATGTGTATCTGAACGTTTGACTAGTGATGAAAATTCATGTCCTACACCTAGTTGTGGCAATACACTTGGCACTGATTTAGTCTTCTCAAGAAGTACACTAAGAAGTGTTTCTGATGATTTTTATGGTGAAACTTCAACAAACCCTGCATTTGATGAGGAATCTTTGATTACCAATAATGCTTACATCTCTTCCAAGATTATGGCTACTCTTAATATTCTGAAGTCAATATCTGGTATAGATTCTGAGGCATTTTCCCAAGATGAAAATTGTTCGCTGATAAGGACTTCTGATCTCGTCTCTGGTGGTTCTAAGCCAAATATACCTGCCAAGGCCATTGTTTTTTCCCAGTGGACTAGCATGTTGGATTTGCTTGAACTTTCTCTAAATAAGTCCCTCATACAGTATAGGAGGCTAGATGGCACCATGACTCTCATTGCAAGAGATAGGGCTGTGAAAGATTTCAACACTGATCCAGAGGTCTGATACTTGGAATGTTGTAAAATTTTTTCATATATCTTAATTGTCCGTAGTACATAACCATGATAAATATCTATTACAATGCTAACCATCCTGATTCTTTTCTCAGGTATTTGTTATGCTCATGTCACTCAAAGCAGGAAGTTTGGGTCTAAATATGGTTGCAGCTTGCCATGTGATACTCCTTGATCTTTGGTGGAACCCAACTACTGAAGATCAAGCAGTTGATAGAGCTCATAGAATAGGTCAGACTCGACCAGTAACAGTTTCCCGGTTAACAATCAAAGACACAGTAGAAGATCGTATATTAGCTCTTCAGGTAATGATTTCGGACTGATTTCTCAGCATTTATACCCCACCCTAAAAAAAAAATGTATCTGGAACTTGACAACATTGCATTGAAGAATGATTTTTCTTTTCTCTTTTGCTTCTAAAAATAGGTCCTGAGCTTTTGCAACTCTGTCACTGCTGTCTATGTTACCATATGTTTTGCTCGCTTAATTTGAATCCGATGATATTGCTCTGCCAGCCTTATGTCACCAACTTCTCTAGTTACCTAAAGTAATGTATGCTATTATGAAAATACTCTTCAGTCTGGTATTACATATCATTGTTTAGCCTTTTTTTCTCTAGTAGAAACTTTAAGCCGCGTGATATAGCCCCCTGTTTGTTACGTCACAAAAGAGTCATTTATCGATTCACTTCTCTCACCTTCACCTTGTAAATTTATTTCCAGGAGGAGAAAAGGAACATGGTTTCGTCCGCTTTTGGGGAACAATCCGGCGGGCATACATCTCGCCTCACGGTGGAAGACCTTAGATACTTGTTCAGGGTAGATGATGATGATTAAATTTCGGTAAATCAACATTCTTTTGCCTTTTCCCTTTCCCCTTTTGTATGGGGGTTTGTAAAAGTTTGGGACTGGGTAAAGAAGTTGGCTGGGCCAATCATCTCAGTTCTTTTAATTATAGGTTGCTAAGTATATGACTTTGATGCAAGGGTATATGTAAATCTTAGTTTTTGTACCCTTGAAGGAGCGCATTATGCGTATATTTTTGGCATTTCAGTGCTCTCATGTCCTTATGAGATCAGCAGTGCCGCCTACTAGTGTCCTAATCTTGTTGATCCGGAGGCAAAGGAGCTGTAACATTTTAAATTATGAATACTTATATATACATATCGGTTGCGAGGGTCTAATTTGCGACTCTCCAATAGTCTTCAAGATTGTGGGCTTGCATAACATCTAATATTCCAAATGGTTTGATCACGCAAAATGGTTGAGAGGACATTTAAACGTTAAACCACACACACACATATATGCTATTATTGAAATTATTTAAAATTTTATTTCAATTCCACTGATTTATGCGTTTGTGTTAGATCGGATTCGACCTAAAATTAGATCTCGTCCTCATATTCTATATGTGATTGGTTAAGTTTTGAGAAAAAGAATCTAAATCCAACTCAACCTATTTTTAATAACTGATCATTTAAATAAAATTATCATAAATAGTAAATTAAAATTTAAAAAAATGATAACATAAGCTTTTAAGATCACTAGAGTGTAGAAGATTTAAGGCAAAACGTAAGAAATGATTAAGAATGAAAACAAAAAGGTTATACCATTGAGTTGGATATATTTCATAAATTTATATCCGGAGATATAAGTCGTGTCTATTACTCGACTCTGACTAAACTTTTAATTAATTTTTTGTGTTAATATAATATTTTAAAAGCCTACTAAATCACAATTAGTTAAGTTCAAGATTGAGGTGTAAACTTCTCTCATTATTAGCGTTCGAAATTGATTCAGGTTCAATCCCCTCCAACCCATTGGTAGCACATTTGTTAATATTTGAAGGCAACAAAAAGAGTTCTTTTTTGTTGTCACCACCGTAACAGTTTGAATGTCACAATTATCTACTGTGTTGATTGTGTCATACATGCTTTCTTGGACTACATTTGGTTCAAAATTTGTTGCACCAATATATATACTTCTTTGGCCTAATAGTAGCGCCATAAATCTAATATAAACTAAATAAATTAAAAATGAAGAGTCATACAAATTTTATTTGTGAAAATCAACTTGAAATCTTTTAACCATATAAGTTTTCAATTATGCCTCATTTTTTTTGAACAATTCACCGATATCTAGAGTTATTAGACTAATTCGATGTTCGAGCGTGAGCATAATGATAGACTCTGACCAAATTAATGATTTCAGTGATTGAATCCGAAGTTACTAACTTCCGTCGTCTTTTGGAGCAACTTGCTAACCAAACTTTTCATTAGGCCTCATTTTTATTCTCAATTTAAATTTGTAGGGAAATTTTAATGTTGTTACAAATATCAAATTTTATTTGGTTTGATACGAAAGTAGCCACATGTAAGATGCACATGTTTTCTTGTAAAAGCATGAGATTTGCCCTTAATAAAAAAAAATTGAAACATAAATTTCTTTTATTTTTTAGGTAGCTGCGATCTAAAATTTCAAATAAAACGGTTCCAATTATGTATCTATATTTCCATTATATTCCAAATTAAAGGGGTTTTCTTTTGTTAAATATTTGATTTGTTAAAACATTGTCATATTAAAACAGCATTACAATGTCATTCAAATGAAAAGCAACAATAATAATTAAATTCCACCCGAATAGCTTCACGAATTTCACAAAAATAATAAGTCCTAGCAACACAAAAAATATCAACATTATTCGAATGAAAACGACAAAATGTCGATACATAGACATAGTCAAATAACATCATAAGCTTCATAAAAATAATGTCATAGCCAACAAAGTGTATATGCACCTCGTAAAAGTGAACAAATACATAAATGAAAAATAACTTGCTTGAAATGGAAAAAAAAATGAGATTAACGATGAATGATATAACAAATATTTGAAAAATTACACACATACATATATGCATATATTGAATATGGCAAATTTCATCAATAGTTCTTCAATTATATCCATTTTCCCATATGATCATCCATTTTTTTAATAGGACGATCTCCAACTTGTATTTCTTTTTTCANATATATTGAATATGGCAAATTTCATCAATAGTTCTTCAATTATATCCATTTTCCCATATGATCATCCATTTTTTTAATAGGACGATCTCCAACTTGTATTTCTTTTTTCATCAATAGTCTATTAATTGATGATAGCCTGTTGTCGATTACCTTATCGCAATACATATATTATACAGTGCAAGTTTCACGTATGTACTTTGATGACTGGTATGATGTTTGTTTATCTACTGGACGTATAATCATATATACCTAACAATATCTCAATTCTAACTTTTCTTTACATCTAATTTTAAATTATAAATTTATCAATTTTTTTTTCAGAACTTATTTCGATTTGCTATCCTTAAATTTTATCTAAAATTATTTAAGTTAATTATTTAATAATTATGAAATATCATTTTTGCCCTTAATTCTTTGGTATAATAAAAAAATTATAAAAATAAAGAAAACAAAGTAAGGATACACATATTATTTTATAATGATTTTTTAATTTTCTATTTTTTATAATATTTAAAAGGAAAGGGTAAATTTATTATTTTATAATTAATAAAAAATAAATTTAACAGAATTCTTGATGGACAAAAGGATTTGATTGACAAATCGATATAAGTTTAATGATTAAAATTGTTAAATTTATAGTTTATGGTTATATGCAAAAAAAAATTATAATGTATGTGATGTTAATGAAAATAACCCTTTGCTTTATTCAGAAAAAAAAAAAAGACTATGTATTCATAAGATGACCCATATATCATTTTTTACTACTATAACACTACAAGAAAAAAAATCATATTTGAGGTCGTCAAGACCTCTCAAATATGACCACCTCAAATTCGATATTTGGGACGGTCAAGCGGAGAAACCGAGCGGCTGCTGGCATCATGATTGCAAAGGGCGTCTGGGGCGGTCTTTCAAGATCGCCACATGTGGGGCGGTTTGGCAGACCACCTCATGTGGGGTAGCTTGTACCGCCTTATTTGAGGGGGTCTATCAGACCGCCTCAAAATTTTAAAAAAAAAGTAAAAAGAAATATTTTAATAAATTCATAGTCCCAAGAATACACATAATATAATTGTACAAAGAAAAACACACACACGTAATATAGGAATCACAAATAATTCACATCACAATTTTATATAGAATTTTTTTTGTTAGTTTGTACTCTCCCTCCTTGTTGTTGTCATCGTTCTCCTTTTCGTCGTCCTCCTCCTCGCCATTTGCCCATTGCAATAAAAACCATAATTTGAAAGCATATTTGCACAAATTATTAAGAAGATAAATATACAAATCACACATAATCCTCATCGTTGCTCTTCTCCTCCTCCAAGTTAACCAACTATGATCATATCTATGTCGGATAACTTGAGTGAAAGCAGCAACCGCTAGTTTATATGGTACAAACCTACAAATTGAAGAGTTAATCAGTGATAAATATGCATATGATGTTTAAATTAAAAAAGAGACCAAATACTTACCCCTTGTGTCCATCCAATTTTAAATATGTTTTATTTGACACGTATGATGTATGAGCATCTTGTGCAGACTCTAGATTTTGTGTTTCAACATATACAATAGACGAGGATGGCGAATTTGCAATAAAAGTAGACGGTGATGGTGCTATAGATGGAGATTACTCTAAATCTATCGAAGTCCTTGATCGTCTCGTGAAAATTTTGAGGAGCTTAAATGGACGTGAGGAAGTAGCTTTTTCCTTCCTTTTCGATGAAGGAAACATCTGAAAAAAGAATCATATTAATTTATAAGCAAAATTGTGTAAAAGAATCATATTAGTTTTATAATAAAATGTACGTAAAAGAAGGATTGTAATGAACATATAGATTGAAAATAACTCTGCATCAATATCTTCAATTAAAGTTTCAGACGATTGATATTCATAATTGGAGAATCAATTCCTAATATTCGGAGGTTCTTAATAAAAATAAATAATGTTTTCGCTTAAAAGACGAATGATAAATTTTGAATTTAACTTCACTCACAAAAAGATAAAAAGAATGACATGTCTGACGGATCAATCATGTCAATGTGTGGATCCATTATAAACTAGTAGTCATTGAACATAAAGCATAATATTACAATCATGATAAAATTTTATATAATAATATAGTAGACACATTAACATAATAAACAATATTATTCAACATCATCATAGTAATTTTCGTATCATATCCATTAATCAAAGAGGATGAAGTCTCGTATTCATCTTCAATATCATCTTCTTCGTCGATATCAACGTCTTAACATAATCTCGTAAGTCATCCTCACCATGCAAATCTTCAATAAGTTTGACATCCATGATATATTCTACCGAAGCAGTTGAATCATCTTGAAATGTCACTTCTAAAGTACCTTCAATTTTCACCAAATTTCTTTCTTTAGTTTGAGTTACCATCCACCATTGATTTTAATTCTTCAACTTCTCGGGATAATTCACATAATACACTTATTTGACTGACGAAGGAATAATAAAAAATCAAATATTTCATATTGTGTAGTGTGACGAACTTCAACAATTTTCAAATTTTTATGTATCCTTGTACATCTACCCATTTTCGGATCAAACCACTTACATTCAAAAAGAGTAACTTTATTTTTCACCCCTCCAGGATATTGTAATTCAATAACATCCTTTGGAATGTCATAATAGTCATTTTCATTTTCCCCATCGGTAGTGCCTGTAACACACATACACTTCTGTTGACTATTTTTGTGAAGGCCCAAACCTGCAGAAAGCCCACCAAGAGCATTTTCAAATTTTTTTAAAACTAATAAGGGCCTTCTCGTCTTTTCGCAGGGCTGAGAAATAATATATAAACAAAATAAAATAAAATCAGATCCGACCGCTCGGATCTTGACACGTGTCCTTCCCTTTTTGTAAAACCCCTTCTCCTTCTCTCCCCTACGTTGCTATAGTGCCGCCTCACCTCTCTCCCTCCCATGTCTTCTCTCCGCGCGACAGCGTCTGACCAGGGCAGCGGCGATGGCAAGACTCCGGAAGCCGTTCGACCATTAGAAGGTATGACTACACTCCTCTCGACGACGTGAATCCGATGATATGAGTTGATTAGGCATTCCCTTCGTGTTCGCAGCTTGGAGTCGAGGTGACACCGGCGGACGCGAAGAGGAATCCGGCGATCTGGTTTCTCCTCGATGAGTGTATGTTTCGATTTAACTTAGTTTGTGATGCGTTTTCCGATGAGTTGGGGTTGATTTGGTTTTGCTTCCGGTGACTTGCAGTTTTCACGAATTTGGGAGCTCGCCGGTGGTTTCGGAGCAGTCGTGAGGCCGTCGATCCTTCGGTGAGTCGCTAGTAAATCCTAGTGATAGTGTTGAATCTAGGATATCGAGATTATTTTGATTATCACAAATTTGTAAGGAACTTAGTTTAAATTGGTGAACTTGTTGAGCTGATTTCTGAAATAGGATATTCAAGTTCAGAATATGAAAGGTCGACCGAAGCTAAAGGAATGGACGACCTATGTACACGAGATACATATCAGAGGAACTCTATGTGTGCAGTGGTCATCCTAAGAATATGAAGTGGTCGACCAATACTGGAGGAGATTGCATGTGAAGAGGGATCAAAGTTTGAACGGTCGACCAAAGATATAGAGGGGACGACCGAAGCAAAGAGCTTAACAGGAGAGGTCGCCC
>LTAE01009735.1:0-10993 GCA_001647135.1 Pontederia paniculata
ACAAATTAATAAATTTAAGTAATTAATACCCTTCAAATTAAAATAATAATAAAATAATCTTTATAATTGATAATAATAATTTATAAAAATATTAGTCTAATTAATAATACTTATAAATAAAATTAGTGCTATATTTTAATTCATAATATGATAATAATATAATATTATTTAAATAATATTTATTATGGTCATTAATTTATAATAATAATATTATTATTATTATTATTATTTGTGTTGTTGTTATTATTATATGATGATTTATTATTGTGTTATGTTTTATTTATGGAAGATTTAAAATGGCGAATAGAGAAACTAATATAAATATGATTACCACATGGGTGATAATATGGATAGACACCCCCTCATAAGTAATGTGAATTACCACTTCATAAACAATCTCATTGGTAGATAATTCAAATTGTCTATGAATTAAAATAAGTAAAAATGATAATTGGTGTGTCCATGTAAATTTAAATTTAGATTACCAATAATCTACAAAGATTATCGAGAAAGAAATACCCCCTAAATATATATTCACTCTTTGTTGTATCACGTCCGAAATTGACTGAGGTCATAAAATTAAAGTTACATTTCCATGCAAACTTTTTTTTTAAGAAAAAGTTGTTATCTATTACTGAATGCCCCCAATTGCAGCGTATAAAATAGGTTGGAGGTCCGGAGGAGGATTCACCTCCCAAAAAGAGAACAAACTTATTAGTGTAAGTTTATGAATGCAGACTCACTATAGCAAGTTTGTATGTAAATATGATTGCACGTTACACACATTTTACCAATACTTCCCTTTTAGGTTTTGGCGTAATATTCTTTTCCTTCTTCAGAAATAAGGAATAAAGTTTATTTCGCTAGTTCTTTTCTTCTTTATGTGCTATAGTGCTCAGTTGATTGCTTGCGTTCATTGCAAGGTAGTATAACATGTTCAGTACACATCAACATCTAACGAGGAAATTGCATGGATTCCATCTCCGTCAACAGTAAATGCGGTTAACTCCTTTTCCAACTTTTTTACTTAATTCGTTTTATAAAGTAAGTAATTAATCCAATATAAATATCATGTTTCATTATATTAACTGATTGGAAAAAGTGGTTGAAATGTCATAATATGATTTAACTCTCGTATGTCACTAAAATTCACCGTATATAATATCCCAGAGTTAGTTGGTGCAAATTATAACTCCATAAATATATTTTTTACAATAACAATAATAATAAAATGTATATATCAAACATATAATTAATACACTATTTATAAAACTCAAACCTCTAGGTATGCGATGAACACGAATTCTTTGCTTGCATAACAATGAAATCTCAAGCTAAAAAAATTTACATATTAAAAAAAATTCACAAATACTTCATTTACGTATAATAAATGCATGCATGCAGAGGGGTTTCAGATGTCGACGTCACAGTCGACCCTGTCGAACTCCTTCCCCGATGGCAAGTGCAGGAGCACCGGCGAGCAGTAGGCCTTGAGCGTGTAGTGCTTCGTCTTGGCCGCCCCGACCTTGAACCTTATCCTCGCCCTCACCCTCACCTCCACCTCCACCTCGCCGGCCCTCCGGTCGTGCCGCAGTCTCCCCTCCACCGACCCCATCAGCGGCGTGCCCCGCGCCGCCGCACTCACCACGAGCACCGTCGCGTTCCGGCGCGGCTGGTAGAACGGCGCCAGTTCCTGGAAGGCCACCATCTGGTCACCGTACCACACCGACACTGCGACGTAGTCGTAGTACATCGACACTCGGTGGTTGCCGTTGTAGGACCGGACGGACAGGTCGAAGGTGGCGTTGAGCGCCCCGCCGGTGATGTTGAAGCCGCGGGTGCGGGCGTCGTCGACGGTGTACTCGATCGCGGACGGTCGAACGACGATCCAGAAGACGAGGACGGCGAGGCCCGCGAGGATGAGGAGCGAGATGAAGGTGATGAGGATGCACCGGCCGACGTGGGGGCGCGGCCGCGGCAGCTTGCGCCATTGGTGGCCTTCGCGCTGTGAGCGGTCCATGTGTGCGGGCGTCCGTCTCAAGCTTGGGCGTGATCAATGGAGAGTGTGATCAAGGATCGACATATATATAATTCGGAAGTGGAGATTAAATATTGGAGGATGTTTTTTTATACTCATTAATTTGTTATTAGCGTTCAACTAATTTGATATTGAACAAATATGATGTAGATAAATTTTGATTAAAGTGATTTTTTATATTCAAATTTGAAATTAGCACAACCTCACTAACCAACATATTTTGATAAACTGATTAGGGTTTTGTTATGTAAAGGTGGAGTTGCGGATGTTGAATGGAATATGGAGCTGGAGAGCTTTTTTTTCGTTGTCTTCTGTGCTTTTACTTTGCTTCTTTTGTTTGCTTTGTGTTCTTTTTATTCTTAAATTGGAATACTTCTTGTACACTCTAAGATCAGACAAGGGATGCATGTATAGTGTGTCAGATCATGTAATTAAGTCTTAATTAAGAGAGTTCAGTTGCAGTGATTGCATGCTTCATATGAGAGAGAAATTTCATCACAAAAGGAGATATGGCGATCCATGGAAGTTTGAGAAAAAAATTAGAATTTTTGCTAATAGAATTCCCTAGGTAGCATTTTTTTTTCAAAAAAAAAAAAAGATGTGGTGAGATTGAATTTAGGAGATCTTTCTGTAGAGTGATAATATTATATTAAATTATTTGAATTCACAATATTGTCTTGATCAAGTAACAACATGTTATCTTTTTCATTCATCCTTTAAATTTTTATTCAAATAAATAATAAAAATAATATAATATTTTATTGATATTATAATTTATTATTAATTACTATAGTAATACTTTATTTTTAACATTACCAGTAAAAAGATTATAATTTCTATTAATTTTAATATTAGTATGATTAAATAATTAATTATAATAGATTTATTAATACATTATAAACAATAAATGCTTCATTATTAGTTATTGTAATATAATAACAATTTAGCATAATAATTATCAGTATATTATTATTATTTTAAAAAAAAATATTTATTTTGTAAATGTATTTGTTTGGTGTATAAATTTTATGAGTTCATAATATATTTTTGTCATTTGAGTTCATGGAATTCAAATTAAATTTATATAAATTTACAAAACTATTTTATTTAAAAATATTTTGATAAAAGTTGTATATTTTTTTATTAATTTTTATATAATAAATAAGCTAGACAATAAAGAATGCTAGGCATGTTACCTATTCATATTAAATAAAGCAAAATACGTTGTTAATAATTTAAAAACTGATAATTTTTTTGGGAGATAATTTAAGTATGCAGGTAATGCAATAGAACACAAACTTAGAGAAACGTCCAAAAGGACTGAGCTATATCACCAGACGAATTTGTAGTTACCAACCAAGATAATCAACGAAAGATGAATCTAACTTAAGCGATCGAGTTTCAAAGTTAAGTATTGTTTTATCATCAGAAGCCAAGAAGCTAGTATCCCTTTGACACCAAGGTGAACAATGATCGACAACAATATAACTTAATTTACATGTATATACGACTACAAGTAATTAGTTCATGATAATGAGTCAAGTACATTAAGACATATCATAAAATCAAATATCAAAATTAGCACCATTCTTAGAAGAAAAAGAATATTTAACATTTTAAATCCTCGAATCTGATTAGTTTTCTAATAACTTTATAGACCTAGAGTTGACATTAAAAAAGTGAAATAATAACGAATAAGATGCATCTATTAATTAATGAAGCATTTATATAATATATCTACATTATTACATGTGGTAATTGCTTAGATTTGAAGTATAGGACTAGGTTCCATCAATCTTTTCAGCTGTTGTTGCTTATACCATTGGAAGAGGAAAAGTCAAGAGGTGGGCTGTTCACTTAGAGTGAGCTTTTGGGTCCAACTTGCCCCTCATTTTGAAAGCACAAGCTGAAAAGGAATCCAATGCCAGACCGGAGATCGGACCGGACGATCAACTGGGTCACGGTTGGATTGGTTCGATCGGATTCAACCGGGTTGAACCGGATTTTATTAAAATAATATTATTTATAATAATTTAAGATATATAGCATAATTAATATTATATATTATATAAAATATATAATAATAACTAACTAATACTTAGATATAAGTTAAAATATTATTTATTATATATTTAAAATATGATGCTTATTTAAAATAATGATGATTAATGAATTATTATTATCTTTCATATGATAGTAATAATTTCATATTAATTTATTTTATTTTGACTCACGATTCTTTTATTTTATTTCTTTTCAATTTTCACCTTCTTCCACTATGTTTTTACTAATTCACCTATAGTTTATCATTTCATTTTGCCTAGTGTTATTTTTCAAATCTCTTCTATTTTTTTCAATAATTTTTTACCTTGATTTGAGTTGAATCATTTTTCTAAAAAAATATTTCTTATATTAAAAAAATAATGCTTATAAAATGCATGAAACTGATATATTATTATTTATATAATACTAATAATGTTATATTAATTATTTTATACCAAATTATTGCTAACTTTATTTGAAATTCTTTTATTTCAACCTCTTTTTTTATTTCAATTTCTTTTCTTATTTACTCTCTTCCTATTTATTTCTTCTTTCCAATTTTATTCTTGCCAATTATTTTCTTTCTATAAAATTTGATGCTAACACAGAAATTATGCTATTTGATATTATTACTATACTAATAATATTATATTAATTATTTTAATTCAAATTATTATTCACTTTCCTATTATTCTAATTAGCTTTCAATTATTGTCAAATCTTTCCCTTTTTTAATTTCCATTTATTCTCCTTATTCATTCTCCTCCAATATTTATTCTTGTTTCCATTTTTATTTTTAGTAATTGCTTTAAATTTCCTTTTATATAACTTTTACTTCCATTTTTATAATTTTTTTACTTTAATCAATTTTTTTTTCAAATTTGAAGTTGAACCCGGTTTTGGACCCGTTCGCCGGTTCGCCGGTTTTGTCCGGTTCGAACCGGTTTCATCCGGTCCAATACCGTTTCCGATTTTACACTAAAACCGGACCGGTCCAGCCACCGGTTCGCG
This sequence comes from Pontederia paniculata, assembly GCA_001647135.1. Classification (NCBI taxonomy): domain Eukaryota; kingdom Viridiplantae; phylum Streptophyta; class Magnoliopsida; order Commelinales; family Pontederiaceae; genus Pontederia; species Pontederia paniculata. The sequence goes on from LTAE01009735.1 coordinate 5,093, forward strand.
GTTGAACCGGTTGAACCGGCCGGTCCGGTCCGGTTTTAATAACATTGCAATGCAGCAAGGACTACCAAACATTTATGCTCTATTTAAAAATATATATATTTAATCACTTTTTAATATTTATTAAGTAAAAATAATAGTTTTCGTTGACAAAAACTTAGTTTTAGAAAAAAAAATGTTTTTTTTTTAAAAATTATTTTCATCTCACAAAGTCATCTTATTTTATATTTTCAAAATATTTGTTTTTATTTTTAAGACATATATCAAACATATAAAAAATATTTATTTTATTTTTGAATTCGCTTTCTTAATAATTTATTTTTGAAAAAACAAATGCAAATGCTAGATAAATTTCCATTGGTTTTCTTGATCTTTTTTCTTCCCTAGACATTTGTTAAGAAAAAGCTTAAATACGAATGCACTACATATTAAATAGATAAAAAAACTGATATGAGAAATTGCAAGTTAAAATGTAGTTAATTGGCTCTTGCAAGCGCACGTTTATGATATTCTTGAAATTTGAACTTAATTATTATAATTGATTTTTTTGTTATAAAGAATGTCATTAACCTAATATAAAGAAATGAAAAATAAACTTACTCACTCAAGATTCAATCTCTTGAATTAAAGTCCAACTTTCTCTTCAAATAACTAAAAAAATGAGATATAAAAAGAAGCGTAGAAATATGGGACTACACCCGCCATAGAACATTAATTGTATCCATTTGATTAACTTAATGACTATCTATTATTTTATCTTATTAATTAGATAATAAATTTGAGAATGACCATGAGCATCGTAGGATAACACAAATAAGTCATTTTACTTATTTGATTAATGATCACAAAATAATATTTTTTTGAATCATCAAATTAATCCAATTAACATGAAGTATTCATTTGATGAGTTACACAGTGAGTTTAATCGTTATTTATAATTGTTCAATTAATGATAACAAAAGTGATTTACACTAGGGGTAGCTAGAACGAGGTGCTTTACACCCATTTACCCCAAAATAATATATACATTGTTTACAAGTTATTACGTGGGGCAGGGCCCAAACATAAAAAGATCCCCACATAGCATGATATATAACATTTATCACTTGCATAGATGTTATCACATTTGAAATATCTAATTGTGGTTTATGTATCTCTTAATTATTATATTTGGAGCTTAGTTTGCAACTAAGGGCCTAACCCTCCATTTCAATTCTGAAAAAAGAATTGAAATATCTAGTTAAGTTATAGATACACACTTTTGGACTGCTCTGATATCATGTTAATTATTTTACTATATGATTCGTTCATCGAAAAGTCGAGTTTGTAGGTGTAATTCTTTGAAGTTATATTTATATCTTAGAAAAAAGTAAGGATAATTTCCCCCACATTCAAATTATGTCATGTCAGCAAAGCATCTTAGGTTTCCTGAGTGAGTAGAAAAGAGTAAAAAGGATGGATTAACATAACAAGAGCTAGCAAAAAAGCAAGGCAATTATAATGCAGTGGATTAGGTTGCAATTACTTTTTGTGCCATGGGAAACAGTGACTAGAGGGCACTAATGCATGCATTGCCTTTTCATATTCTCATGTTATTTTAATTATTTCTAAGACAAGGCCCAAGGCAAAGGGAGGATGTGGACATGATTAGGCCACTACACTTAAGTATGCATAGTTTATTTATTTGTTAAGAATACAATTTACATTTGGCTAATATCGCCATCATTAAAATTATGGCAAACTTTGCCAACCAACAAATCTAATAGGTAAATTAAACATGCTATGCTGGAATATTTCAAGTGTATGAAGAGATGTTTTCATTACTTTTCATTATAATCTTTACATTGACATATTTTTTTTCAAAAAAGAGTGTCTAATATCAATTGCTGTAAACCGTTGGATCGTGATCTAACGTCTAGTGTCCACAGCAAGCGTAATCTTGTTTAGCAAAAAGACTTGCAAGTAGGGCTGGCAATAAGTCAGACCGTTCGTGAGCGGCTCGTGGCTTGACCTATTTTGAGTCTTGCTCGGCTCGTCTTTTTAGATATATAAGTCAAGTTCGGAATTAAAATTTGATCTTTTTAGTTAAACATGCTTAACTCGTCTATATTAGACCTAACTAGTTATCTTATAAGGTCAACTTATATAATTAATATATATTATAAAGCTTAAAAGTGTTTAGCATACGAGTCAAAATTATTAATAATTTTGATTCAAAAATCATATGTAATGTCGAATGAGGTACAATAAGTCACTTTTATTCGAAATTATTATTAATTATAGTGTGTTAGATGTGTACAATGCTAAAGTGCACAATATTTTCTTTTTAATATTATAAATATAATTTAATATATATATTTATTAATTAATAAATATAGCTTAATAAGCTATTAAGTTAGACCAAGCTTCTTGACTTTAATAAACAAGTCAGACCAAACTTAATTTGTAAGTCTATTATAGACCTTTGGCCTAACTCGTTTATTAAACTTTTTAAATAGATCTGACCTATTTAAGTATTGGCGTAGCTCGGCTCGACTCGTGTCCACCCCTAGCAAGCATAAAACATGTGCTCTCCTTTTGACACAATTTGAAAAGCTTTCTAAAAGATATATAGCTCAAATCCAACTTGCGTCAATTAACTTTTTTTTTAAATTTTCATTAGGCTATTATTTTTTGAATTGTAGGATTAGAAAAGTGCATCCACTGGACTGTATGATTAATTTTAGGTAGGATTTCTGAATCCTTGTGTGAGTCATCTTAAGTTCTGGATATGAATAATTATTAGGAAAAGAGTGAGCAAGAGCACCGTCTGAGTCATCCCTGTAAAAAAGGTCGGTATAGTCTCAAATTTTTGGATTGTTCAGTAGATTTTAGCAGCATGGCTGAGATAAAATAATGGCTTTTCCGCAACATCAGAATGCAGGGAACCTTTAAATTTAGTCATTTCAGAACAGTCTGACATGCATCCCATTATTATCAGAAGTTAAATTTTCTAGATTACTGAATTGTTTGATCATGTGTTTAAGTATACATCTGAATTGATGAGATAATCATCTGACATCATAGAGATCACAAGATATTTTCAGAACCCAACAGTTAAAAGTTCCAAGCTTTTGTATAATTTATTACTTGGCACCAGATATTTTCACAAGATATTACTTGGCACCAGGAAAGCTCATTTGAAGGTTCATTCTTGCAGATAGGTGTATAATTTATTAGTATTGTGACAAGAAAGTAATATAATAATAATGTTACTTGTTTAAAAATTTTAGTAAAAATCATCTGATCTCTCCATGCTCATGCAGTTCCATGTCAGAAAATGCATGCAGGAACCGTGAAATCATTAATGTTCAGAAAAAAAATTGAAGCAAACTCATGAAGAAACAATTTGATGTTCACCAACAAAGGTTGCAAACCAAATCACTGTCCATTCAGAATGTGACTTATCTAATCCTCTCATTATAGTAAGACCAGCACTAACAAAGCTTATTGCAGTTGTACAGTTAACTCTATTGCCCTTTGACAGGGTCCGTCTACATAATTTTCAACTTGGGCAATTGGCTGATGCAACTTTCGTAGGTCTGTCTTCATCTATAAATGTGTGAAGAAATTATGAGCGATGACATGTATCATAAGCTGTGGTTCCTCCTTCATCTGATTTGCTCAAAGAGGTACTGAATCCTCTCAACATCTAATAATTACTATGGTAGCCATGTTATATACCTTGTTCATGTGTAAAAAACGTCAAATGACCAAGTAGGATAATTTATGACTGGTTTGGTTAAACTTTTATAATTGCTTTTATCAATTTGTTGTGCTTTTACCTTTCAAGTGATTTAATCACGGAGATATAAATCAGAATCCAAATATACTTTTCTGGACAATTCTTAATCTATCCTAATCACGAAGAAGTAAATTCTTCAGCAGAATCAGACTAAAATATATAATAATTGCCGTTGAACGAGTATGATGTGAATAATGTCAATTTTGCTCTGAAATGAGCTTGATTACTTACAGTAACTCTTGATTTTACCTTCACATGTTACTTTCTGATTGGTACATGCCGTAATTTGTGTATCGAAGTTGTAAAATTTCTTTCCATGCAGGTGTATAGTTTCGACACTCTGAAGAAGCCCACAACTGACAAATACCTTTTGCTATCAGTTTCTGGCATTCATAAGCACCATCAGTCTAATTTAAGAAACATGGCACTTGCAGCTCTTTCTGAAATAATTCTTGGCTCAATTGCCTTTGGCATATTCTGGATGTTAGCTGTTTTTCATACTGTTTCATTCCTACCAATTGGAAGAACTGCTGGATCTCTTCTCGGTGCAGCGCTCATGGTTATTTTCCAAGTCATCAGCCCTGACCAGGCTTATGCTGCCATCGACCTTCCAATCCTGGGCCTCCTATTTGGAACCATGGTAGTCAGCATCTATCTGGAAGAAGCTCAGCTGTTCAAATATTTGGGAACGTTGCTCTCATGGAAAAGCAAAGGCGGTCGCGACTTGCTTTGCCGAGTCTGCCTTGTTTCAGCCTTAGCCAGTGCATTATTCACTAATGATACTACTTGCATTGTCCTAACTGAATTTGTGCTGGAACTTGCGAAGCAACACCGGCTTCCTGCTAAACCGTTTCTTCTTGCACTGGCATCTAGTGCCAATATTGGCTCTAGTGCAACTCCTATTGGAAATCCACAGAACTTGATTATAGCTGTTCAGAGTAAAATCACCTTTGTAAACTTCTTCATTGGGATTGCACCGGCTATGCTTATCGGTGTGGTGATCAACACAATACTCCTTTTGTGCATGTTCTGGAAGCAATTATCGGCAAAAGAAGGTGAAGAAGTTGTTAAGGAAGATGATACCATCACTGAGAATGGAGTGAACCTGCAAATGTTCTCTCCTGCGAGAATGACACATTATTCTCTTGAGAAGTCGGTGGAGATAGAATCTGAAGATGATGTTGAGAAAAGTACTACTTGGAAAAATGGCATGAAGACAAATTATTCACAAATATCAGATATGAAAATATGTCTTGCAAAGAAGGAATTATTCCTGAAGGGCTTTGTCTACATTGTGAGCATTGGTATGCTGATTGCATTACTCATGGGGCTAGACATGTCATGGACCGCAATCAGTGCAGCACTTATGCTAATAATTATCGATTTCAGAGATGCAAGTCCGCGCCTTGAAAAGGTAGCATAATCTTTCCTGTTCTACAAAATAAAAGACAATTAGCTGACCTTTGTTTTCTGGTTGTTAGCTGAGTTAGTAAGATTTCAATAAAGGCAAAATAAATCATACCTGAACTATTTCTAGTATAGACTGACCTTTTATGTTCAAGATTCGAACTTTCTTTAACATTTGATGCATTGTTTACACAATATTTCTAGCATCCATAGTAAAGAAACATAATAAACAGAACTGTTTGAGGATTCCGAAATGCATCTCAATTCTGTAATAGTAAGTCCTCAATCTTGCTCATGCATGCCAAATCCTAATTCAGAAGCTCAATTGGTTAACGCATTTCAAATTTTCACTCTGTTCTGCGATTCTAACAAGTGAAGTTTCTTCCGAAGATATACTAACATAACAGCAATTTCATCCCTAAGACTAATTCACACATCTGACAAATGTTGCAGGTTTCATACTCCCTGTTGACATTCTTCTGTGGTATGTTCATAACAATTAGCGGATTCAACAAAACCGGAGTACCGCAGAAACTTTGGAACTTCATGGAGCCTTATTCTAGAATCAACCATGCAAGTGGCACAGTGGTTCTAGCAAGTGTCATACTACTGCTATCAAATTTGGCATCAAATGTGCCCACTGGTAGTGGACTAATTGTTTACCTCTCTCTCTCTCTCTCTCTCTCTCTCTCTCTCTCTCTCTCACACACACT
>LTAE01009736.1:2557-18052 GCA_001647135.1 Pontederia paniculata
CCACATATATTTTAGGGTCTCGCCTCTTCTCTCCCATTTTTCAATATATATATATATATATATATATATATATATACTATTAATTGTAGTCAATAAATAAAATAAATGTTAACAAATTATTATAAATATCTAATTGATATAGTGAATATGTGATTTTGACTAATATTTAGAGGTTTAGGGTTCAAATTTTGATTCCTTCTATTTTTGTATTTATTGTTATATATTTTGGCCCCCTTAACTTTTTTCCTGGGTCCGTCTGGCTGAATGAAAGACATGAAATAAAAAAAAATGAAAGGTATGAAATAAAAATAAAAAAATAAAATGGAGAAAGAAAAAGAGAAATGAACGAAAAAAAAAGGAAGTAAGTGTAAAGTAAAGATAAGATAAAATAATGTGATAGAAATAAATGAGGTTAGTCCAAAAAAGAAAAAGAGCAAGGAAAAAGGAAAACAAGAAAAATTAAAAGGTGATAATGATAAAAAGGATGAAATATATATATTAGGACAAAAAATAAGTTTAATATTTTTTGCTAAATAAAAGATTTTTTTTCTTGATAAAATATGAATAATAATTTAAATACAAAATTAGGTTATCAGTATATTATTATTTAAGTATTCTATAATAGTTAGTTACATTATTTCAATAAATATGGTTCAATTCAATTGAAGTCAATCCAATCATGATTCAAATGGCACACCATATACGGTCGAATTATAATACCATTTCAATAGATGATTAATAACCCTCTAAACTATAAAACATTTACAATAATTAACATATTTAAAATTAAAAAAATAGTATTAAGAACTCCTAACATATTTATACAATTTTAATTATATATTAAAGTTTAATAAGCATATTAAAATTATTATTTTAAATTACGTGAGCCGCAAGATGTTTTCCTAATCTTATATATATAAAGCTGGGCTTCAACGGCAATTCTCCATTCACCATTTGAATTATCTTTTTTGTGGTTTTTTTTTTACATTTTCTAATTTTTTTTATTTTTTTCATTCTCAACATTAATTTGCACCATTTAATTACTAACTCCTCACATTCCATCAATTAATCATATATCCTCATATATTTTATGATATTTTTTTTCTCTTTTGCCCACCAAATATTAATTTGTATTATTTAAATTCAACACGTCAAATTCCATTTTTTTTTCAAAAATTAAAAAAAAATATATATCTTATATATCCTAAAAATTCAAGCCCTTAAAAAATTTTCTTTCACCATTCCTCGTTTTCTTTGTCATTTCTTTGATTTCTTTTCATATTTTCTTCTCTCCTTTTATAACATTCTTAATTATCTTATATTACATTAATTTCAAGGAGCCTTTATAATTTTCTTTATATTCTAACATTAAACATGTGCCCACAAAAAAAATATTTAAATTCTAACATCTTTATATATATATATATATATATATATATATAAAGCTGGGCTTCAAGGGCAATTCTCTATTCACCATTTGGGTTATCTTTTTTTTGACATTTTCTAATTTTCTAGCATCTTTATATATATATATATAAATTCCAACTCTTCGCATTCTATCATTTAATCATATATGATTCTGATATCTTATATATGTATATAAAGCTAGGCTTCAAGGGCAATTCTTCATTCACTATTTGATATTTAATATATGCATTCATTGTTTTTCATTAAAAAAAAACTATTGGTGTTCTTTTGAAGTTATATATATGAAGTTAGTTTTTTCTACATTCCTTCAGTTCAATATTTTTTCATGCTAAAAAATATATTAAAGATCAAAGCGAAGAAGGAAGTAGTTAACAAATGAAGTAATGAAAAGAAATCATACTTGTGTGTATTAGCTTTTGAAAATAAGGCTCTTGGAATTAATGATGATATTCATAAGAACACATAAAGAAAAAAATTATTGGCCTTGGTTTTCCTATTGTTTCTGCCATTTGGTAATTAATTATCTGTCCTTTTAATTCTAAAAAAATGATCATAACTAAAAAGAAAACAATCTCCTTGCATTTTGATAATTAAATCCTTACTCTTTTAATAATTATCTGTCCTTTTAATTCTAAAAAAATAATCATAACTAAAAAGAAAACAATCTCCGTGCATTTTGATGATTAAATCCTTACTCTTTTAATTCTAAAAAAGCAATTGTGGTAATTGAAAAAAAAAAGAGCAAACTCTCAATTTTTTAATGATTAATTCCTTGCTTTTTTAGTTCTCAAAGAGAAGTTCTAAGAGAAGAAATGTGGTAACTGGAAAAAAAATGATTCACCATCTATTTATCTCACTCAATGCATAATTATGAGTTTATGACATGCTTCCCAATTTAAATCACTTTGATTATTTTTATCTATCTATATTATTAATTGTTATTTTGTAGAAAAAATGAACATATAATAACTTATAATTAATGATATACTTTTCTGCTATAGAAATTACATAAAGTAACATTTATAATATTTTCTTAAAGTATCCGGATGTATCCATGATGCAAAATTTTCCACAATCCCTTTAATATTTTTTTCTTTTCTTCATTCTTGTGAGGATATATGCATATTGTGTAAAAAACCACATCAGAACTTTAAGTTATTACTTTGCTGTATGGTATGTTTTTAACACTTCTTTCTGATTGATAGTTCTATAATGGTGTGGACACTTTTATTTTCAATATTGATCATGGTGTGTTTGCGGACATGGTGATCATGTTGAGTTTTCTTCATTATGATTTGTATGATTTTGTCTCATTGGTATTTTGAAGTTTATATATATGGTACTATAATTATATGAACATTAATTATCAATTAGTAGATTATTAAATAATCAACCTTAAATAATATATACATTGCATTAAAGTTAAGCAAACAACATTACAAATAAAGTCGAATTCATGTAAGACAATAAGTTTGTGCACACTTTCTCACATTTAGTTCGATTGAAAAATTATTTAGGTCGTATTGGGTTGGACCATTTTTTTCTTAAACAAATCTACATTGATCGGATCCTTTAATTAAATTAATTTTGAAAGATATAAAATATTTTAATTTCATACAATTTAATTTTTAAATAGATTTAAAATTTAAACCAAATTTAATCAGTCCAATTTAAAGAAAATAGTGAGATCTTTTAGATCCAATTTTTTGAGTTAAATAATTTGATTGATATTGGATTGTTCATATTGTCACATTTATCGGTTTGAATATATTCTTACTCATGTTAATCTTTATACAATTAGTATATAAAAGTTTATTTGAGCTAACAAATTTAATAAAAATACTAATATATTATTTTTAATATGATTTTTTATGCATATTAAAAGATCGTATAGATCGCGCATAGCGCGATAATGTTTTCTAGTTCTAATTATAAGATTGATGTGTCTCAAACGCATATACACATTGCTACAATGCAAAGAATTAATTTATAGACAAAAGGATATTGACGATCTAATTAATTTAAAAGCATTCATTAATTAAAAATGCATAATATAGGGAGTTGTGGGTTCTCCAAAAGCTTATCAGACATCAATGGACTAACCATGTTGTGATGAAAATAATTAAGTATGAGTTTATAATTGATTAGTAAGACTAACATAAAGAATTGAGAAATGCTAATATTTTTTTATTTTTTTATTCTTAGAATATTAGATTAGTCAAGTGATAATAAATCTGAATACTGATAAATGAACATGAAAAGATTTAATTTAATGTTTCGTAAGCAACAATATTTGAACTCTATTATGCCCATGGAAAGTGGAAACAATGTAGGAACAATTTTGAACAAAGTGCCCGCCAAAAGGCCCATGAAATAATAAAACAAGGCCTAAAGCCTGTACAAAATGAGCATTCTTACAGTTGGCCCATAAATCACTGCAACTCCATTACTATTCCTTTTGCGGCATAAAAATATTTGGCAATGTCAATTATCGCTGAAAATTATTTGTGTTTAGTCACGAGTTCACACTATTGAGCAAAATAAAAAAAAACAACCATTCTATGAATTCGAGGGAAAAAATCATAATTTAATATTGTGATATATAAATTCAGTTTGATTACTATAATCGATTAGCGAAATTACAACTTATTGTTGACTAAAATCTAATATATTTAAATTTAATCTTCAGAATAATCGATTTAGCTACAAGATATCATTTCACTTGGATAATCCTATATAACAGGACTGCAAGTGGGTACTAAAAAGAATATTATCATACATAAAAATATCATACTCAGAGAAAGGAGACGTGAATCCCATTTTCTTTTTACAAACATATGCTATCACTTTTTTATTACTATAATAATAATAATAATTTACTAGATCAATGTACAATTTTAGTACCTATCTCACTCTTCTCCTTCCTTTCTCTCTCACGTCTCAAATCAATCTTTCCCCAACGCGAATTGACAAATGCTGCAAAAGCTCGGGTTGTTTCCTCAATTGCGGCCTCGTCGCTACGCTTCGATCTTGCCACCAAATTTAGTTAGTAGTTCGTTGACTTCGCCTCATATAACCGGAGTTCCCATGCCGCAAAATAGTCAACTCCCCTCCCTATCGACGTCATCCTTCCTAATCCGAGATCAGGTCAACAGCGTCGGCAGCAGCTTCCTGGATTCGAGGAAGTTCTTGTTCTTGAGCTCCTTGGAGGAGATGTAGTCGAGGAAGGCGGCGAAGTCCGTGTCCTTGTACCGCTTGGGCTTGCCGCCGTCGCAGTCGACGAGCTCCGGCGCCGGGCTCACTACCTTTTCGTACGGCAGGCTGTGCAGCGACGCCACTGACACGCGCGGCCTCGATGAGTTCACCAGCACCCGGTGCAGCGCGCTCTTGTAGTTCCCGTTGCTAAATATCTGCAACGTATACAACGACCGACGGCAGAGTTATATACAGCCATGACGCGAATTCCGGCAACGCTCCCCGGAGACATCGTGCGTGTGTGTGTTTATGTACCTCAAGGTGATCGCCGACGTTGACGACGAAGGATCCCGGGATTGGCTCGACGGTGACCCACTCGTCGCCGCACTGGACTTGGAGGCCCTCGACGTCGTCCTGGAGGAGGAGGGTGAGGAAGCCGTAGTCGGAGTGCGGCGGCATGCCCAGCGTCAGCTCCGGCTCCGGGCACTCCGGGTAGTAGTTAACGATGATGAGGTGCGTCCCCTGGTCGAACTCCTTGAGCTCCCTGGCCGTGTCCAGGCCGAGGGCGTCCAGGACCGCCGACATGAGCACCAGGAACAGGGACTGGACTTGCTTCGCATACGCCACCATCTCCTCTCTGCATGCACGCCAATTTGACCACAAAAATGCATCAGAACAAAAAAAAAAAAATGCAACTTCTTTGCTTCTTGGATCTGTTGACTGAAAGAAATCAAAGCTTAGTTAATTTATTGATGCATAGCATAGTACAGTTATTGTCTAGTTTCTTTGGTTAAGAATATAAATATATATTAAATATTAGTGTGAACAACACATAAAATAGGAAGATGCATTGAACCTCCATATATATGTAAGCCACAAGATATTAAGTTGATGTGTAAACTTCCATATATTAAATAATAGTTTTTGGTTATTGTATTATAAGATATGTAGCTATTCATATATTATTATACATCTGTGGCTATTTCCAAGTGCTTGGACCTTACTATCTTGACAAAATTGAGCTACGACTGGTTGATTAGAGTTATACAGACTCAATTATGTGGGGTCATCTCTCATCTATCATGTATGGCTGTGGGTTTTTTGACAAATGGCTTCTAGAGACTTCCATCAGAAAGGTCTCTCAAATGGAACTACTGTGCAAACAAAAGAACGAGAAATATCTCTAAAAGCTGATATCATTGGATGTTTGTAGAGATGTATAGGAAAAGCTTCTTGGAACCTTTTTGGGTACAGTTACTACTTACTACATGCAGTTTATGATATATATAAAGTTGGTGTGATGTGCCCTGGCTTTAGTTCCTCCCTGGAGCCACGAACCACAGAGCAAGCAATACATACCAGTGGTCCTCCATGGACCCAGTGCAAGGAGTAGTAGATGATCCTTTAACTAAGGTTTCATCACAAGAATAAAAATTCCAACCAACACTTAACAAGTACTTGGATTAAACAAAGCAACTTCAATCTATATAACTGAAATCTGAAAATTAAGTTATCTAATTAACAAGATCTATATCACTTTAAGGTGCAAAGCTTTTGTTCAAGAGATAAGTTGCTATTGTCATTCCGAGAAACTTGTTGTAAGAGGTAAAAAGGGGATTAATGCTTCAACTTTCGATCTGTTATTGCTCAGGGTCCCAAGTTTACCTGAGGTTTGCTGGAGACGAGGGCCAGAATGGAAGGACATCATCCAGGGGCTGGCAGTTGAGCTTGAGGAAGTCCCTCCAGTAGAAGACGCCATCGTTCATCTGATTGAAGCTCGTCCCGTACCTCACAGGGTCTCTGATGTTGGTCGACATGTACTGCGCTCTCTCTTCGAAAGGCAGCTCGAAGAATCGCTTCCCCACCTTGGTCATCCCTTGCAGAGCCTCCAACCCGATGCCATGGTTCACCACCTGCAGCGCACGCCACGCATGGTTCTGTAACCCGTAGCACTCAGCAATATGCTGCTGTTCAGAATGTTAAAAGTACTACCTGAAAGAAGCCGTACTCCCTGCAAGCCCGGTCCAATTGGCCGAGGGCGTTCGCGCGTCCCTCGGCGCTTAGCAGTCCGCCGAGGTCGATGACGGGCAGCTTGAGGTGTCGGCGGGCGCCGGCGGCCGCGCCTGCGCTGGAGGCCGCATTGGGCCGGTCCGGGAGCGGCAGGATGTACTTGGGGGGCACCTTGGTGACGCCGTTCTCACAGAGGCGCCTGACCCCCTTCATGTACTTGTCGTTCTTCTTCTGTTCCCGGCCCTTGGTGCACTCCGACCCCATGTCCACTACCATTTTCCTGGAGCGGGCGTTTTGGGAAGGTATGAAGAGTGTGGCCTCTTGTGAGACAACGGATTCGGAAGGCCTTGAGCACACGAATGTATGGAGTGGCTGTGCTTACGACTTAGCGTGTGTATGTGTCTATATATAATACAAGGAAGGAAGGAGAGAGAGAGAGAGAGAGAGAGAGAGAGATGGTGGAAGAAACTGTTAGGAAACCGCTCACTTCTCCGAATCCAGCAGATTGTTTTGGGTGTACGTTGACCCATTACTGAGTTAGACCACGAGTACCATATAATTAAGCAAAGCAAGCAAGTCTTACCCTCTTGTTTGACTCACTAAATAAATCTGCAACTTCAATCTAATCCTCAACAAATAAATCGTCAAGGTTTAATTAATTCAGATAAAAGAACAATAGTTAATAACTTAATATATAAGTTTCATGGCTTTCTTCATTAATCAGTATATGTCTTAAATATATCTTTATGGCTTCGTGTTTCCAAAATATCATCATATCTAATATTAAACACAATGCTGTTAGTGTGCATGTTAATTATATGATAAAGCTATATATGAATTATGTGAAAAAAAATATGGTCCAGTAGTTTGACAGCTCTATGGTAATAACATCAGACTTGGTAATTACCATGGAAAATATTTAACTCTCGACCTTTCAGAAAACATGAATGCAAAATACAAGGCTTATATTATGCTGGTTTACATTAACCTGAGGCAGCCGGATGTTAGCCACACAGACACACATAATTTTATCAATGATACAAAATTCAGCTTTGATTGGATTATATACTATTATGAGAAGAAGACGAGAGAGAAGAATCGATATATATTAAATATAAAAAGTTTATATAAAATGAACGATTTCAATGTTCCAATTATTAAATAGATTGTATTGCACTTAAGTTCTATAAATTTATTTCTGAATAAAAAATTAAAACATTATCAACATATAAATTATAAGTCCATCACAATAAGTTTCATCCATATCTATGGCTAGTTCATATAAATATTATATATGTCTATATAATATTATATATATACATATCAAAAATTGACTTTGATGTATCATATTAATTACAGAAAATGACTATTCTGTATCTATTCTATCATTACATCAATTGTATGCTCTTTTTGTTTTAGTTTTAGGCTGAGTCAGCATTGAAATGATCAACAGTTCCTTGGAGTTAATATTATACAATTAAATTGATCTAATGTTGGGAAGAACAATTCTCTATCATATATTCATGAAGCTTCCATATCTGTAGATGCACGAAGCTTCCATATATCCATATGCACGTTTTCCTATTAGTACACCATTCCCTACGATGGTATTAACCAAGCCCCTGGAATTAAAAAAAAAAGAAAGCTAATTTAGTGAAATGATCCAACCATACGATGAAATAAATACATATGATTTTTCTTTTGTTTTCTCAAAGAAAGTTTTGGATTCGATCTCTCATACAGTAGGCATCTAAACATCATATTGTGGTTTATTCGCGAGTTAAGACACATATTAATCCTATATGCTTGTGTTACTTTATGAATACAACGAAAAAAATGTGTGCACGAGAATATACATATATATGCTGTGCTGTTATTTTTCAGAAGTCCACCCCCTTAACAGATAAATATTATACATAAGGAATCTCTTACCTTTTTGCATTAAATGCTTTACCTCAATGATTGCACATTCTTTATTAGCAAAATAGAAAAAAATAATAATAAAACTTAGACCTTACAAGTATTTTAATTTTTGAGTAAATAGTTGGAACTATGTATATATAATGTCAGCTAAGACGAATACATGCAAGCCAGAAGTTTTTGCTTTAACCACCTTCTGCGATGTGGAGCTCTGTGCACCGTGCATCAACTTGCTGTTGCCGAAGACATTTAAAAGTTCAAAAATAAAATTTGCTTCCACAAAAGAGCTGTGACTAGTTTGTTAGGTCCCATTTCTGTCTATTAATTAAGGCATGCAATCATACACTGGAGAACTATGAATAATTAATTAAATCCAAAGTATGGCTCCAAGAACAAGCCATGTTTCGCCTAACCATCAAATTAAGCGATGCACATGTCATGCATTCATGTGGAATAATAATAGACTTAGCTGCACATACAAACAACATACTCCATTACATGTAGATTCATTTTTTTAATGTGTGTCTCAATGTGTGCATGCAAAATATGTGGACTCAGTGATGCTCTAATTAATTAGTATTGACCTGTTTCAGTTATAGCTTGCAGTCACATTTTTAAATGTGGTTTCTGGTTTAACAAATAAATTAGCACTAGAATTCAATTGGAATTAGGAAAAAAATGAATCATAGTGTTTCAAAACACAATCATTACTAACTTTATCTTGACGTTTTAATTAAGTTTTAACAAGTAAAGATTTTATTGGCCTTGAGTAGCTATGATGTAAAGTACACGCGCGATTCTGTACTGTCTTAAGATAACTAGTTTGATAGGAAAAGATATAAATATAAGAACATACCATATCCCATTCAAGATAATTAATGTGCGAATTACAATAACTAGAGGGGCGGCCCACAGCTTTGATATAAACTGGTCCATGCCCCTTGATTAATTAAGTACTTGTTAGTTGAGAACTATATGTTTGACTGATTAGTCTGAGTTTGCTTGCAATAATAAAATGATATCAACTTATATGATGTATGCTCTCAACTAATTGATCAAAACTATTTCTAACAGTTTGATTATGGAATTAGAAATTGCATCTTAATCTATATAGTCTTATTTGACTGAGATGTTTTACTGTTGATGAATTTAGTCATACATATATGATACATCAACAGTTATCTTAAGGTCTGATCAGCAAAAGCAAGGACAAATATACACCATTATAAAAATAATTGATTGGTTCAAATAGTTGACGGTTTGTAAAATTAAGATGCCATGTAATAGAGTTTTGGTAAGTGCATTTATACATTTCAGAGGAGATTTATTGAGACCCATATTTGATTGTTTTTAGTCTGAGTCTATTGCATGTATTTATTGATATAACAATTCATCATAAGGAAAAAATGAACAGCATAATTCTAATTAAGAATATTGTAAAGATTATGTAGTTCAAGGATCAGAACTTTAAAGATATTCACAATAATTTGTTGAATTTTTTTTTACATTTTAGTTGATGCATGACAACCCTGAAGAGTGCAAATATATACTAGAGCTAGTACATTTTCTTTCTAATGTACTGTGGCGTCCGTACGTACCTGACAACTGCATGTAGTTCTTCCTCCACATATACATAACGTATCTGTGCATCATTCAGCTGTAAACCACGTTGTCGCTACATAACGTGTGATTGTAGATAGATACGGAGGAGGCCCTACGTCTTTAACTCCAATGCTGGAAAAGTGTCAGTACCTCACATGCATGCACATACATGTACACCAAAAAGTCCCATTAATTTTAATACAACTCGCCGGGAGAGTGCAAGAACAATCAAAGCATGATGACAACCACTTCCTTGGACTGATTCGGGGCTTTGATTGATCATTTAGTGACCAAGATTTAAACCTTATAAAAAAAATACTTTTCGAGATTTCTTTTGGATTATCCGATTGCGAACTTGATTAATTCAATGCTCGGACGATAAAATGAAAAAAAAGATATTTCAAAGGATTAATAGTTTTTTTTTGCATCTTTTAACTTAGGACTCGGATAGCACGTATCCTAAATGTTTGAGAATACACTAAAACCTTTTCGATTCGATCGGCCGTATACATGTGCTGTACCACTTGCTCGACGATCATGTCCAAATTTATGAGGTTTGGCTTGTACATATTATGGATCTTTTCCTCAGCCCTGAGGGCTTCCAAGTGTGCTCTGAGGGGGTTCCCATTAATGGACATGCATGCATTGGTCCCAAATTAAATCATGGCTGGCTGCTTGCAGTGCCATGCCAGTGGGTTTGGATGGATCACAAGAGTGCTGCCGAGTTCCTGCAATGCTAACATTACTATCTTATTAGTATATATGTTCTTCATATTCCTAGCTAGAGTTCTGTTCTCTTTTGCTCTTTAGTCTCTTTTGGGTGTATATGTCTCTTTGCCACTTGGAATATATCATGACATCATATGTATGGTGCAGCATGAGCTGGTCAAGATCGAAGAATAATGTTACAAGTCCAAAATAAATAATGCACATACATTCATATATCTGCTGCCATGCATATTATATTGGATTATATTTGATGAAACCAAAAGGGATCAATTCTGCATGGACGAGAATAAGATATGGGGAATCAGGAATGTCGTCCATATCATCCCTATGCAATTACTAGGGGCCGCCCGGGAGCATATGTTCACTAGCCCTTTCTTTGTTTAATCTGTTCTCTTCTTTTATTTTCTTATTATGGTAACATGTCTAATAGCTAGCCATGACCAATTTATTTGGAGCATTATAATATTAAAATATTTTTATTTTCTAATGATTATACTTTTCAACACTGATTCCTGATAAAATCCAATATTAATTGAAATAATCAGTATTTTCCACCTCCTTGTGTGCATAATTTAGCCTATATATTGACATACATATACATATAATCATGCATGCATCTTGAGAAGAAATATTTGGATGGTGGAAATTAAATGTTAGATCTACTTCTTATATCATGGAAAATTAAAAAACCTTTGGTGAATATATTGGCCATGTTTTGCTGCCTTATTGGCCGACATTGATGCTGAAGTATTTTTTTTCTCCAATTGCATGAGCGTTTGCAAGATGAGATAAGATTGCGAATTTGTTTTTCACTATTTTTCTTTAGATTGAAGATGCAAATGCTGTTCACAAGTCTACTAGGGTTCTTAATTACCTACTCCTCTCCTTTTTCCTCAGACAAATAACATATATATTGAATTATGTTTTTCTTACAAAATGTTTTCTCCTAATGAATTATATGAGTTTATAACACTTGCATATCTTTGTGCTTAATAATTTTGGCTAATTAAGCTATTATTTTTAATATTCATGCAGTAGATATTTAATAGGTGATTTGGCAGTTTTTTTCTTCGTTTTAAAAATCCATGGTATGGGATTTAAAAAAGAAAGTCAATTAAATAAATTTTGCTAATTAACTTAAGTACTATGTTGATCGATATCAGATAAAGTAAACGTATCAATATATTTATTCGGGATAAGTCCAAACTTAAAATTGTGCGATATATTTAACATTGAGAAAGATATTTTGTACTTTTGTTATGGAAAAAATTATATGTATATATATATATATATATATCGTACAATATGTGTACTTGCAACTTAAAAAGATACTCTAGTTTTGTGATGAATATATGCAGAGTCATGCAAACCACAAAAAAACAATAGTTATTTAGTATATTTACAACACTAACAAAAGGAAAAAGAATTACTTGTGTGTGGGATCGACTGTCAAGTACTAATTCATATCCACCCGGCATGATGTTAACTCGTCATGGATGCAGTACTTAATTAAGTCTCTGTTCTGATCAATATGCAACATTTTTTTTGTTACTAATTTTGGATGTTAGTTGGCTTTTCTTGTTTGATCATATATATGTATAAGTTAGGCGATTTGGATCGCCTACTGCTTTCGAACCAAATGTTTAAGGAGAATAGGACGTGTTTACTCTTATGTATGTAATTAACTAATTCTTTGACTCATTGATAAAATGACATTCTTGTCGCCAATCCGATTTTTTCACTAAATTAGAGATATATTTGAAAAAAAATGCATTTTTATTATATATTTTATTTATTTAATAAGATTCCCACGTTTTCTAGCTATGCATTTTCTCACCTCATAAAAGTACATTAATAAGACCCGAAAAAACTGATATTTTGAACCTTGTTAAAAGTTAAGGTGATTTTTAAAAGAAATAAAATCATTCGATTAAAGTAGGGTCCATAATAAAAAAATTTAAGGCTGCCGACCCAAAAAAAACTGAAAAGAATATTTATCAAATTTTAATTATAACCAAATATCACTCTTATTTTTAAAATAATATTTTTAAACTTTTTAACCTTTAACTTACACTCCCAATTAGATTAATTGATTATTATTATTAATAACTTAACTATTTTTGTTGTAGTTAATATCTATATTGTAAAACCCCGTCCTGCTGTGTCCGAGACCTAAAATGACTATTGTCAATTCAAACCCGGACTGACAATTGAACCGTTTTGATATGATGAAACTCGATAAAAATTTGAGTTGAACCACTCAATCCGATGGGTTTGATCAACCCAACTAATTTTTTCAAATAATAATAATAATAATAATAATAATAATAATAATAATAATAATAATAATAATAATAATAATAATAATAATAATAATAATAATAATAATAATAATAATAATAATAATAATAATAATAATAATAATAATAATAATAATAATTAAGTCTAATTTAACTCCTAAATTTTAAAAGAGCTAAATAATCTAAGTTATCATCGAAGTAAGATTTGAAATGAAAAAATAGTGAATCAATTAAGCATATTAGTATTTTTAATAATTATTTTATTATTTATCTTGAGTCATTTAAGAATTATTACAAACTTTGAATTGTGAATAAGGACTATAAAAATTAATATGTTGTTATAATTAATAATATGTGTTATCATATTTAGAGTTTATACTTACTTTATTATTTTTATTAATTTATTATTATCTGGTTCATCTATCTGGTTTAATCGATTTAACCGATCCGACCTGACTCATTGAGCTATCAGAATCGGTACTCGGTCGAATTTTACAACATTGGTTAATATGAAAGTTATTTATTTGAAATTTTAATATTTTCTTAAATATTGTTGTATTGAGTAATAGTGTTGTATATTATTTGGTGTAGTTGAATGTCAACTTAGGATTGTAATGATATGTTACTTCGGTGTAGTTGAATCAAAAATTAAAATTTAGAGCTTAATTATAATTTTACAGTTACAAATTCTTTTAATTATACATATGATGTTTTTTGTTTTATTTTTAAATGACTAATGTCTACTCAAAAAAAAAACCGCCTGTTTTTTTTTAATAAGTTTATGGTGACTTTTTATGTTTTAAAAATCATCCGAAATTCATAGTTTGATTTTTTATACGCAAAACACCCAACCTCAAGCCAATTTCACCTTAGTCCAATCTTAGTTGGAACATATATTCTATTGAATATGCATATTAATTAAAGGCTACATTCTTTTGGTGGCAAAACTTTTATGGGCCACTTAATTGAAAAATTGTTATTCAACAAAAAAAAAGAGATTAATATTCTGATCATTTTAGGAAAAAAATAGACGATTCCATATATTTAGTAGAATAGTTTCTTTCTAAGAAAAAGTAAATATTCTATTTGAATTTTAAATATCTACCCTTGTTATTCTTATGAATATTTGGTTTAATAAAGTTTATAATAACCCTTATTTCATGTCCCTTAGGCATTGCCGCCTTTGGCTACTACAACTTAGTTATAAAAATTTATTGATTTGATAAATTAATTCTAATAGTAGTTAGATGAAACTATATGTAACACTAAGAATTAAAAAGTTGATTTGATAAATTAGTTTCAATGAGTGTTTGAATAAAGTGTGAGGACCAAAAAGATAAAATTTATTTTAAAATGAGAATAATAAAGTTAATTGAATTAAAAAGTTATAATAATGAATGATCTATTTGAAATATATAATATAGTCATCCTTAAGTAATTATAATAAGTAATATAAGCATTATCTTATCTATAACATAATAAATATTCTGTTTAAATTTAGATTTAAAATAGTTTAAGGAAAATAAAAAATATAAGTTATATTTTCCAATTATATTATTCAATAAATAAAATTCAATTTTTAAATATAAAATGAAGTTCAAAAAAACATAAAAAGATAGAGAAGAAAGAGGGAGTAGAAGAGAGGAGAGGAAAAAAAAGAAAAAAAAATAATGAACATACAATGTAGAAATAAAAAAGTAAAGAAAAGTTGATTCCTTGCTTTCACATAAATTTCTTTGAAAGGCAAAAATTAGAACTTGAGAACTGTTGGTGGATGACCTAGAATCTATAATTGACTCTAATGCTCAGGAATTGTCCGAAAATGCAACGGATGAGCAGACAACTGCATTTGAGCAGTGGAAGGTCAATGATAGAAGGACCAGATCTTTCATATTAATACATATGGAAGATGATCTCATTAGGGTCTTCGAGACTCATGAGAATGCACATGATCTATGGGCGGCTATCAAAGAAAAATATGATTCCAATAAGGAATCGAATATACAACTGCTCCTTCATAAATATAACACTTGTAAAATGAAGGAGGGTGATAACGTCATAGATCATGTTAATAAAATGATTGTCATGGCTAAGGATTTAGCCACTGCAGGGACTACTCTACCTGACCCGCTGCAGGTGTCAGCTATTCTCAACAGCTTGTCTCCCTCATTCGACATGTCTGCCACAACTTTGCGACTTAATGGGACAATCAAGTCGGTGATAGATCTTCCAGCACAATTAGCCATAGAGCAGGACATGGCTAGAAGCAGAAAGAAGACTGAAGTATTCGAAGTCGAGGAGACAGACGAAG